>SJYT01068898.1:9830-62821 GCA_006410635.1 Cephalophus harveyi
AAATTTGCAGGCATATTGAGTGCAGCACTTTGACAGCATCATCTTTCAGGATTTGAAACAGCTCAAGTGGAATTCCGTCACCTCCACTAGCTTTGTTTGTAGTGATGCTTTCTAAGGCCCACTTGACTTCACAGTCCAGGATCTCTGGCTCTAGGTGAGTGATCACACCATCGTGATTATCTGGGTCATGAAGATCCTTTTTGTACAGTTCTTTGTATTCTTGCCACCTTTTCTTAATATCTTCTGCTTCTGTTAGGTCCATACCATTTCTGACCTTTATCGAGCCCATGTTTGCATGAAATGTTCCCTTGGTATCTCTAATTTTCTTGAAGAGATCTCTAGTCTTTCCCATTCTGTTCTTTTCCTCTATTTCTTTGCATTGATCACTGAAGAAGGCTTTCTTATCTCTTATTGCTATTCTTTGGAACTCTGCATTCAGATGCTAAAATCTTTCCTTTTCTCCCTTGCTTTTCGCCTCTCTTCTTTTCACAGCTATTTGTAAGGCCTCCCCAGACAGCCATTTTGCTTTTTTGCATTTCTTTTCCATAGGGATGGTCTTGATCCCTGTCTCCTGTACAATGTCCCGAACCTCATTCCATAGTTCATCAGGCACTCTATCAGATCTAGGCCTTAAATCTATTTCTCACTTCCACTGCATAATCATGAAGTGAAGTGAAGTCACTCAGTCGTGTCCAACTCTTTGTGACCCCGTGGAGTGTAGCCCACCAGGCTCCTCCGTCCATGGGATTCTCCAGGCAAGAATACTGGAGTGGGTTGCCATTTCCTTCTCCAGGGGATTTTCCCGACCCAATGACCGAACCCAGATCTCCTGCACTGCAGGCAGACACTTTAACCTCTGAGCCCCAGGGAAGCCGTATAATCATAAGGGGTTTTAGGTCATACCTGAATGGTTTAGCGGTTTTCCCTACTTTCTTCAATTTCAGTCTGAATGTGGTAATAGGGCGTTCATGACCTGAGCCACAGTCTGCTCCTGGTCTTGTTTTTGTTGACTGTATAGAGCTTTTCCAACTTTGGCTGCAAAGAATATAATCAGTCTGATTTCAGTGTTGACCATCTGGTGATGTCCATGTTTAGAGTCTTCTCTTGTGTTGTTATATAACAGCTATTCCTCAAAATAGATGTGCATTCTAGTGCATAGTTTTTATATGATAAAAAAGTCCCATTTTTATATAACCAAACCTGAAGCCTGATAACATTGTATTTTATGTTTGTCTCTCTGCTTTGGTGGGAGGGAGGTGCAAAGAAACAACAGCTTAGGAGCTGGGCAGGTGTGGTTAAGAAACGAGCTCTGACGGTGGGCCTTTAAGTCAACCAATTCATTTCCCTAAGCTGCCTTTCCATCCTCTGTGGGACAGGGAGAAAAAGACTTCACAGTTCAGTTCAGTTCAGTCGCTCAGTTGTGTCTGACTCTTTGCGACCCTGTGGAGTGCAGCACGCCAGGTCTCCCTGTCCATCACCAACTCTTGAAGTCCACCCAAACCCATGTCCATTGAGTTGGTGATGCCATCCAACCATCTCATCCTCTGTCGTCCCCTTCTCCTCCCGCCTTCAGTCTTTCCCAGCACCAAGGTCTTTCCAAATGAGTCAGCTCTTTGCATTAGGTGGCCAAAGGATTGGAGTGTCAGTTTCAACATCAGTCCTTCCAATGAGTATTCAGGACTGGTTTCCTTTAGGATGCACTGGTTGGATCTCCTTGCAGTCCAAGGGACTTTCCAGAGTCATCTCCAACACCACAGTTCAAAACCATCAACTCTTTGGTGCTCAGCTTTCTTTATACTCCAACTCTCACATCCATACATGACCACTGGAAAAACCATAGCCTTGACTAGATGGACCTTTGTTGGAAAAGTAATATCTCTGCTTTTTAATATGCTGTCTAGGTTGGTCATAACTTTCCTTTCAAGGAGCAAGCCTCTTTTAATTTCTTGGCTGCAGTCACCATCTGCAGTGATTTTGGAGCCCCTCAGAAATAAAGTCTGCCACTGTTTCCACTATTTACCCATCGGTTTGCCATGAAGTGATGGGACCAGATGCCATGATCTTCGTTTTCTGAATGTTGAGCTTTAAGCCAACTTTTTCACTCTCCTCTTTCACTTTCACCTTATTTCTTCTTCATTTTCTGCCGTACTGTAATGCAACCTGCCTTTCAAAGTAGCAGTGGTGATTGACAATCTTCCTGGGCCACGGGGTGGGGGTGGGGGCATTCCGCTGAGGCCCCGCCCCCTCAGGGCATCACCAAGCAACCGCTGAGCTCCTATTCGCGGATGTGGAGACAGGGTCAGGAAGGGCTGTGTGGCTGAAGTTCAGACTGGGCAGGTGGGTGGGCGATGAGAGATGATGCTCAAAGACGCTGAAAGCCCGGCAGGGTCTAGTTTCTGGAGAGTCCACGGGTCAGATTCAGTTAGTGTCAGCCTTCCCCCTCGAGCAGCAGTCCCCAGCCTTTTTGATCCCAGGGGCCACTTTCATGGAAGACCGTTTTCCCATGGACCGGGAGGAGGGTGGGATGGTTTCCGGATGACTGGAGCACACATTTGTTGTTCACTTTATTTTATCATTATGACATCAGCCCCACCGCAGACCAGCAGACTCTAGATCCTTTAAGTCCGGAATCCCTGCCCTGAAGTTCGAGACCTTTGAACAAGGTTATCTCTTTGTCTACATGTCTTTGCTCACATCTTTATTCACTCCTTCCTATTTTCTGCCTTGTCACACCTCTCATGCCTGTTTTCTATCTTAATGAAGCATCATCTTCCCCAACAGGGAACCCCTTTCATTTTTCTGTGACACACTTCCATCTTGCCCTTCTCAAATTCCTAGTTCATCACAGACAGACATGGCGTTCTCCACACTTGGCTTGTGCCTGTAAGCTGACGTTGGGGCCTCTGAGCAAATCCACATAGATTTCCGCTCAGACGCTCATCACGCAATATCTTTATGAGAATCTCTTTGTCCCATGCTCTAGGCAACCCAGACAGAAACAGCTTCACCCTTTCTCACCAGCCTCTGCCCATGCCTCCATCACTCTCACTGGATAATCACTGCTCCCCTCTTCCAAGACCCCCCATCATATCAGCCTTGGATTTCCCTCTAACAAACCTGCTCCGCTACTTGAAGACTCAAGTGTCATTCCTCATAGGAAGAAGCCGCGACAAATGTTGACCGGATGATACGTGAATGTGAAGAATCTTAAGGGACCCAGGGCTCTCCTTCCCATGCCTCGGATGGGCTGTGAATGAAGTGATGGGACCAGATGCCATGATCTTCGTTTTCTGAATGTTGAGCTTTAAGCCAACTTTTTCACTCTCCTCTTTCACTTTCACCTTATTTCTTCTTCATTTTCTGCCGTACTGTAATGCAACCTGCCTTTCAAAGTAGCAGTGGTGATTGACAATCTTCCTGGGCCACGGGGTGGGGGTGGGGGCATTCCGCTAAGGCCCCGCCCCCTCAGGGCATCACCAAGCAACCGCTGAGCTCCTATTCGCGGATGTGGAGACAGGGTCAGGAAGGGCTGTGTGGCTGAAGTTCAGACTGGGCAGGTGGGTGGGCGATGAGAGATGATGCTCAAAGACGCTGAAAGCCCGGCAGGGTCTAGTTTCTGGAGAGTCCACGGGTCAGATTCAGTTAGTGTCAGCCTTCCCCCTCGAGCAGCAGTCCCCAGCCTTTTTGATTCCAGGGGCCACTTTCATGGAAGACCGTTTTCCCATGGACCGGGAGGAGGGTGGGATGGTTTCCGGATGACTGGAGCACACATTTGTTGTTCACTTTATTTTATCATTATGACATCAGCCCCACCGCAGACCAGCAGACTCTAGATCCTTTAAGTCCGGAATCCCTGCCCTGAAGTTCGAGACCTTTGAACAAGGTTATCTCTTTGTCTACATGTCTTTGCTCACATCTTTATTCACTCCTTCCTATTTTCTGCCTTGTCACACCTCTCATGCCTGTTTTCTATCTTAATGAAGCATCATCTTCCCCAACAGGGAACCCCTTTCATTTTTCTGTGACACACTTCCATCTTGCCCTTCTCAAATTCCTAGTTCATCACAGACAGACATGGCGTTCTCCACACTTGGCTTGTGCCTGTAAGCTGACGTTGGGGCCTCTGAGCAAATCCACATAGATTTCCGCTCAGACGCTCATCACGCAATATCTTTATGAGAATCTCTTTGTCCCATGCTCTAGGCAACCCAGACAGAAACAGCTTCACCCTTTCTCACCAGCCTCTGCCCATGCCTCCATCACTCTCACTGGATAATCACTGCTCCCCTCTTCCAAGACCCCCCATCGTATCAGCCTTGGATTTCCCTCTAACAAACCTGCTCCGCTACTTGAAGACTCAAGTGTCATTCCTCATAGGAAGAAGCCGCGACAAATGTTGACCGGATGATACATGAATGTGAAGAATCTTAAGGGACCCAGGGCTCTCCTTCCCATGCCTCGGATGGGCTGTGCGAACAACTTAGCTTTTTGTTGTTCTCAGCTACCATTTACAACTTTGTCTATCATTGTTTCTGCCACTGCTTCTTAGAATTTGCTTCCTCTTTCTTCCATTTCCTTTTTTCGTGACTTTTCTAGTTCTCCCTAGAGACGTATTTAATCATAGATATTGTAGCACTTAATTAATTTCTATTGACTGTGGTCTCAGAACACCCGGCACATCAATGCAGGGTCTACTGTTTCCCATCGCTGGCTTCCTTGGCAAATATTGAGTTATTTACCCGCAGAGCAGGAAATATACACAGCCTCATTAATCTCCACTCTTCCTGACCCAGGGCTGTTCTCTTCCCAGAGCTCACCGTGAGACTTATTGAGCCTCCAGTCTCATATATTATTTACAGGGTACCATTGATTTATACAACTTTTCCTAGGTCAGAAGTCTGATGATTCATTGGCCCTGTATTCAGTCTGACTGCAGGAAGAGGTACCGTTTGTGAGAAGACTGTTTCGCTGTGCCTGAAACCGCAGTAGTGGGCCTCATCTGGTTGGGTCAAACACAAACGCTATGTAGGTATAATAACGTAAAGCCAGTGTGGACAGTTTGGCGAATCCATTCTCTAGGTATAAGCGAAGAACTGAAAAGAAACTGTAACTATTAAAGAGTGAAGTGGCTTAGAAGGCTTAGAAAAAGAACGAGAAACGGAAACTCTCCTGGTGGTCCGGTGGTTAAGACTCTGCAGTCCCAGTGCAGGGGGCCTGGGGTTCGATCCCTGGTCAGGGAACTAGATCCCATACCCTTCAATCAACAATCCTCATGCCACAATTCACGAATCAAGAAAGAGATCTAGATACATAGAGAGATAGAAACAAACGATTTCATCACCGGTGCTGACATGAAGACATTTGAAGGTGTTAGAGATATTTCTAGCACTTTTGACGGTGGAGTTAAGGAAATAGGAGAAATCCTCAAGTATGTCCCATTTTTTTTTTTGCATTGGAGAACGCCTATTCCTTAATGAGGCATCCATTTGTTGCTGTTGTTCAGTTGCTAAGTTGTATCTGACTTTTTGTGACCCCATGGACTGCAGCACGCCAGGCTTCCCTGTCCTTCACTGTCTCCCGGAGCTTGCTCAAACTCACGTCCATTGACTTGGTCATGCCATCCAACCATCACATCCTCTGTCGCCCCCTTCTCCTCCAGACTTCAATCTTTTCCAGCAAGACCCCATGGACTGCAGCACGCCAGGCTTCCCTGTCCTTCACTGTCTCCCGGAGCTTGCTCAAACTCACATCCATTGACTTGGTCATGCCATCCAACCATCACATCCTCTGTCGCCCCCTTCTCCTCCAGACTTCAATCTTTTCCAGCATCAAGGTCTTGTCCAGTGAGTTGCCTCTTCTCATCAGAGACCCAAAGTATTCGAGCTTCAGCTTCAGCTCAGTCCCTCCAATGAATATTCAGGGTTGATTTCCTTTAGGATTGACTGGTTTGATCTCCTTGCAGTCCAAGGGACACTCAAGAATCTTCTCGAACATCACAGTTCAAAAGTATCAATTCTTTGGTCTTAAAATACAGTAGCTCATCGATCCTCCTAAAGTTATCTGAATATTAGAATCCTAGCTCATTTTGTATTTTTTGATGTCTGCGTGCTTAAAAATAAATAAAAGTTAAATAGAGCAGTTTTAAAAAATGTCAAAATCGTAACACACATGGGTAAAAAAGGGTTAGTGGCAGTCTGGGAATCCCTTTTCTTCTTTTTACTGGTTCAAAGTCAGAAAGAACGGTGATCAGGGTAGTTCTCCCTGTGAGCTTGTCAAGGTCAGACCTCTTGGCAAACACTAGCCCCGTGTGGGAGAGCCCCTATCCACTGACTTTTAGCAGAATGTAACTGGTCTACCTGGTATTGTTTATGGGTTTCGGGACATGGCTCCCCAGAAGATGTTACATAAGAGATGTAAATTTTATTGTTGTTTTTATTTAGCAGCTAAATCATATAAGACTCTTTATGACCCCATGGACTGTAGCCTGCCAGGCTCCTCCGTCCATGGGATTCTGCAGGCAGGAATGCTTCAGTGGGTTGTATTTCCTCCTCCAGGCGATCTTCCTGACTCAGGGATCNATTATTTAGCAGCTAAATCATGTAGGACTCTTTATGACCCCATGGACTGTACCCTCCCAGGCTTCTCTGTCCATGATATTTCGCAGGTAAGAATCCTGGAGTCGGTTGCCATTTCCTTCTCCAGGGATCCTTCCAACCCAGGGATCCAACCCACATCTCCTGCATTGGCAGGCGGATTTTTTATCACTCAGCCACTACGGAAGCCAGAGGTGTAAGTATCTCAGTGTAAGTGGAGATGGCTGATGAACATAGCTGCTCCCTCCTGCATCGAGACTGTTTCCACAAACGTGGCTTAGAGCCCTCACGTGTCCAGCCTGGGTCAGAGTGTCAAATGAAACAAGAAAGGACTCTAGAGGACTTCATGATCTGAGACCTGCTTTGCCCGTGTGAAATTATTAGTGAAATTGGATAGTAGGTAAGATTTCGGAATGAATTCTCATTTGATAATTCAATGCATCTTATCTTTATGCTGATATTATTTCAGTTGGTATTCCTTCTTCAGTTTTGTCCATAAACACAAACATGTCCAATTTAAATATTTGATGTAATGTTCACTTGCATGCTAAATTGCTTCAGTCGTGTCTGACTCTTTGTGACCCCATGGACTGTAGCCTGCCAGGCTCCTCCGTCCAGGGGATTCTGCAGGCAGGAATGCTTCAGTGGGTTGTATTTCCTCCTCCAGGCGATCTTCCTGACTCAGGGATCGAACCTGAGTCTCTTACACCTTCTGGATTGGCAGGTGAGTTTTTACCACTAGCGCCACAGAGGAATCCTTAATGTTCAGATGGTTCTGTCATTTTGTATTTTTTGTACAAGTGACTAAAAATTAATGCACAAAGCACCCAACTTTAGAAGATCGAAGAAATAGTAGAGACGTGAGAGTACATTTCCCTTTCCTCAGAGCTCATTTTAATCTCCTTTTTGTTTGCTTTGGTTTATTCATCATGCTAAAATTTGGGCTAACTGCTCATTCTGAACTGTCCAATTCATTTGGAGAGTGACACAGTAAAATGTCAGCTGGTAGCTCTTGTTGGTGCTGGAGAAGACTCTTGAGAGTCCCTGGGACAGCAAGGAGATCCAACCAGTCCATCCTAAAGGAGATCAGGCCTGAATGTTCATTGGAAGGACTGATGCTGAAGTGGAAACTCCAATACTTTGGCCAGTTGATACGAAGAGCTAACTCAGTGGAAAAGACCCTGATGCTGGGAAGGACTGAAGGCAGGAGGAGAAGGGGACGACAGAGGATGTGGTGGTTGGATGGCAGCACCGACTCGATGGACATGAGTTTGGGCAAACTCTTGGAGATAGTGAAGGACAGGGAAGCCTGGTGTGCTGCAGTCCATGGGGTTGCAAAGAATCAGACATGACTGAGCAACTGAACAATAGCAACCAGTGGACTTTACAATCAGATAACTCAGTAGAGACCATGAACTTTCCCTGGGGTACTAGCATGCACAGAATCCCAAGTTCTTCCCCTGTGGGTTGGTGAGTTTCTTGAGAAAAGAATACTGGGTGTCAGCAGTAGGGGCAACGGAAGCTGGTGGGAAAGAACTGGACAACTCAGCATGTTGAATGAACGACTTAGTCTAATTCACAATTACAAGGTCAAGAAATTCCATGTTGACAATAGGAATAACCAATAATCATATTGGAACTTTGCAACAGAATGCTTGAGATTACAAATCAATACAGCAACACCTTCCAAAACCATGTGAGGGGACCTCCCTGGTGGCCCAGTGGCTAAGACTCCTCCTTCCCAGTGCAGGGGACCCGAGTTCCATCCTTGATCAAGGAGCTAGATCCTACATGCTGTAACTAACAGTTCGCCTGGCACAACTAAGACCCAGCACAGGTTAAGCAATAATTTTAAATAATTAAAAAAAAAAAAAAGAAAGCCTATGGGCAAATAAGGCCTCACATATAGTGGAATACTGAGCAAAATTATTAGTCAATTATGAATGTGAAATACTAATATTTGTAGATACTGAAAATCTCAAACATGTACCTCTTTTCTGAAGAAAGTCCTGAAGATTGTGCCCGACCAAAAGAGAAACAATGGAGGGTAAAGATATAGGAAGGCCAAGATGAGAGAGAAGTGAAAGGGATTCTGAGTTACTGTGAAGAAAAAGATTGGAGTGGAAGGTATATAGCATGTCTGAGGGGAGCCAGCCCAGTGGTTCAGGATGACACGGGGATTCACACGCTGCTGAGAACACAGGTTTGATTCTATTCAAGAGGCTGTTGTCCGGACAATAGAAGCCTTCATCAGAAGGGCTTCCCCGAGTGACTCAGTGGTATAAAGAATCTGCCTGCCATTCTGAAGATGCGGGTTTGATTCCTGGGTCAGGAAGATGAAGCCCATTCCAGGATTCTTGCCTGGGAAATTCCACGCACAGAGGAGCCTGGCGGGCTACAGTCCGTGGGGTTGCAAAAGACTCGGACATGACTTTGCATCTAAACAGCAGCAGGCTTCATCATCTTTGTATTCCCAAGTTCAGCGGAGCACAGTGTCAGGCTCTTAGCAGAAGCACAATCAGTGAATACAGAGTAAGTCAGCATCCGATAAGTAGGTTAGTGGCCAAATGACCAGGCTCCACAGAGTGTAAGGAGAGAGGGGTCGTGATTCTTCTTGCACCTGTAATTCTATCCAGGCAGTGTCCAGAAAGAAAACATTAAGAAAGGAAAAAAAAAAAAAAAACCCCTACGAAGACACAAACAAACCAGTCATCAAAGACTGTTTTTACAAACACAGAAATAAATTAGCTCCTTAATCGATTCCCAAAAAATGCAATTTGCTGCTAAAACATAATGCCCTTGTAATGAGATGGTGGTCACAGTCGAAGTAATTGCGTCTATTCACAGAATAAAATTGTTTCTGTAATGGAGATCAAACAAAACGCCACAAGAGGTGCGTGCTCCCTGAGACTGAACTTCTGGAATACCTTTCCTGAGACATCACTCGTGCTTTGCCGCTGTTCTGCCTCCGCCGTATAATTATTCATTCCAGAGATGGAATATCACTGAGAGAAATCGTTTCTGAATGTTACGGGGAAATTACGTGCAAAGTTCTTCCAGTTGGGATGAGCTATTGCGACATGTGTCTGATTTTTTTTTAATGCATGGAAGGGAGCGTTGAGTGGAGATGACAGTGTGCTTGTTTGCGTGGAGTTCCACGCTTGTCTCGTCTTAGCAGTGGGAGCTGAACTGTTACGCTCTGTCCTTTCTCTTTCTGTCTGTCCTTTCATTCTGTCGGTCCTCTCGTTTCATTTGCATTAAACGCTCTGACCAGGGAAACTGAGCCTCCACTTATTTTCATATACTCATATGCGTGTGTTTAGTTACTCAGCTGTGTCTGACTCTGCGACCCCAGGGACTGTAGCCTGCCAGGCTCCTCTGTCCATGGGATTCTCCAGGCAAGAATCCTGCAGTGAGTGGGTTGCCATGCCCTCCTCCAGGGGATCTTCCCGACCCAGGAATCGAACCTGGGGTCTCCTGCATTGCAGGCGGATTCTTGACCATCTGAGCCGCCAGGGACGCCCTGTACAAAGGGGACGGATATCTAACTGACCTTAGGGGACAAATATAACTGACAGATTACTACCCGAGCTCAGGGGGACTAACGCATCGGTAACTAACTGCCTGCACCACTGGGCATCCAGGAAACGGCAGTGAACCATTACTTTGAGAAGCTTCACTCCAACAGATTTCATATTTTTTAAACAGATTTTTTTACTGGAGTATATGGCTGCTTTACAACGCTGTGTAGTTTCTGCCATGCAGCAAAGTGAGTCAGCTACACGTGCACATATATTCCTCCCTTTTTCGGATTTCCTTCCCAGTTAGGTCACCTCAGAGAACTGAGTCAAGTTCTCTGTGCTATACAGCAGGTTCTGATTCGTTATCCGTTTCCTTCACAGCATCAATATTGCATACGTGTCTGTGCTAACCTCCCCGTTCACCCCACTCTCCTTCCCTTTCTCCCTTGGTGCCCATACCTTTGATCTCTTCTCTGTATCTCTGTGCTTGGCATAGAAGACCATCTGTACTTTTTTTTCCATGCGTGTGTGTGTGTTAAGGTTTGGTTGACTGCAGACTGAGTTTCACATTGCCAACAGCAGCATGATGTCAGTGGGGACCCAGAAAAGACCATTGTCACTGCAGAGATGTGAAGAAATCCTGCTTTAGGAGGAAAATGGAAGAGCTGAAAGATGAGAAAGTGAGTCTTATTTTTCCTGAGGTGTTTTAATGCCAGGAGGGAGTTCTGGGTGCAGTCCCTGAAAGAGAAGACAGAAATAGACATTCATGTTTCCCCTCCTTGGTGGTGGGTTATGCTGGGAGACACAGAGCCTACTTCCATTTAATTTTCTTTTACACTGTTTCATTTTGCAATGAGGTATAGCCAGTTAAGAATGTTGTGATGGTTTCAGGTGAACGGCACAGGGACTCAGCCATACATACACACGTATCCATTCTCCCCCCAAACTCCCCTCCCATCCAGGCTGCCTCATTACATTGAGCAGAGTTCCCTGTGCTGGACAGCAGGTCCTTGCTGGTTCTCCATGTTACATACAGCAGTGTGTCCATGTCCATCCCAGACTCCCTGACTATCCCTTCCCCCATCCTTCCCCCTGGGAACCATAAGGTAGAGGATTGAGCAGAGTTCCCTGTGCTGTCCAGCAGGTCCTTGTTGGTTCTCCATGTTACATACAGCAGTGTGTCTTTGTCCATCCCAGAGCTATCCCTTCTCCCATCCTTCCCTCTGGTGACCATAAGGTTATTACAGAGTATTGAGCAGAGTTCCCTGTGCTGGACAGCAGGTCCTTGCTGGTTCTCCATGTGAAATACAGCAGTGTGTCCATGTCCATCCCAGACTCCCTAACTATCCCTTCCCCAATCCTTCCCCGCTGGTGACCATAAGGTATTACAGAGTATTGAGCAGAATTTTCTTCTCACTGCTATCCCTTCCTCCCATCCTTCCCCCTCACCACCATAAGATCATTCTCTCAAGTCTGGGAGTGTCTGTTTTGTGAGAAGTTCATTTATATCATCATTTCTTTTTAGAGTTCATAAGGAAAGCATGTCATATGATATTTGTCTTTCTGTGTCTGACTTTCTTCACTCAGTAGGACAATCTCCAGGTCCACCCATGTTGCTCCGGATGGCATCATTTCATTCTTTGTAACAAGACACAGCCTCCTCCTGACTGGAGGGGTTTAGTTCACCATGGCGACGGATAATAGTTGAGAGAAGCAACTATAATTGTGGCAGGGGGCAAAGAAGTCCACTCTGGGTGGTGTGTGGCTACAAGATGGAAGGGTGGATGTGGAGGCTTGAAGACTGGTATTGATAAGTGGGGAGACTGCCAGGCAAAGCCTCTGGAATCTTTGTACTGAGAGCATGGGTTTTCCATTGAGATATGAGTGTCATGAACGGAGACCCAGGCTGGGGAGAAAGAATGTCGCTACAGGACCCCACAGGAGCGAGGAGAAGGTAGATCTCCAAGTCCCCTGCCATTCGGAAATGCAGTCTGCAGACCAGCAGCGTCAGTAGGAACCGGGAGTTATTTACCCATCACCATCCTCTATGGCTTCCCAGGTGAAAAGAAAGTGAAGTTGCTCAGTCGTGTCCAACTCTGCGATCCCAGGGACTGTAGCCCACCAGGCTCCTCCGTCCATGGAATTTTCCAGGCAAGCGTCCTGGAGTGGGTTGCCATATCCTTCTCCAGGAGATCTTCCCGGCCCAGGGATCGAACCTGGGTCTCCCGCATTGCAGGCAGATGCTCTACCATCTGAGCCACCAGGGAAGCTAGTGGTATCATAGCCGCCTGCCAACGAGACGCAGGTTCGATCCCTGGGTGGGGAAGATCCCCTGAAGGAGGGCATGGCAGCCCACTCCAGTATCCTTGCCTGGAGAGTCGCATAGAGGGAGGAGCCTGGCGGGCTACAGTCCCTGGGGTTGCAAAGAGTAGGACACGCCTGAGGCAACTTAGCATGCTAGGACACAGCCTCCCAGGCAGTCAACACACCAGAATCTGCACCTCCTCACCGTGTCTGGGTGAGTTCTAAGCCAGCTGTTCTCAGACTTGCATACCCGATTCAGCAGTCTGGATACCCAGACCACACTCCAGGTTATTCCTGTGAGAATGTTTTTGGTTTTTGAAGTTTATAATGACACTTCATAGGGTAGTCATAAGGATTATTATGTTTTTAATTAATTTTTATTGGAATATAGTTGCTTTACAATATTGTGTTGGTTTCTGTGTACAGGAAAGTGAATCAGACATTCACTTTGTTTCCATCCTCTTTTTTGGATTTCCTTTCCATTTAGGTCAACACAGCGCCTTGAGTAGAGTTGCCTGTGCTGGATGAATTGGGCTGGACATATATACACTATTGACACTATGTATAAAATAGATAGGGGCTTCCCTGGTGCTCATCAGTGAAGAATCAACCTGCAATGCAGGAGACGTGGGTTTGATCCTTGGATCAGGAGGATCCCCTGGAGCAGGGCATGGCAACCCACTCAAGTATTCTTGCCTGAAGAATCCCAGGGACAGAGGAGCCTGGGGGGCTACAGTCTACAGAGTTTTTGATGCTGAGATCTCAGCATCAGTATGCTCTCTAGGTCCCCAAAAGACCATCGTGTGAACCCAGTTGTGATGACGGAGGGTTATGGGTATGTAGACAAGTTGATGAGCTCGGGGAAAGCCCAGGAGGGGATGAGCCTGGTTTTCAGCGGACCGTTCTGCCGCACGAGTAACTGAGAACAGGGTGGGGTGGGTTCCACTTGCTCCTTTGTCTTCTCTCTCCCCTTCCCAGGGGACCAGCTCCATATGTAGCTGTTCTGCTCTTTAGTTTTCTGAAGAAGATAAAAAAGGACCTTTTTTTTTTTTTCAGAGTTGAATATACTGCTTTGAACTCTGCTTCCTCCTCTGTATTCATCGGATTTTCCCATCAGAGATATGCAAACCTCTGATAATACAGTGGAATGCCCCCTGTCCTCTGTGTGTGTGTGTGTGTCTATTACATGTAGTCAGGGGATTGATTTTATTTACTCTTTAAACTTGAAGGAACTCAAAGCCTCATCATTAAATCTATGTGACCCCAGGGCGTTGACCATCATCCCCTCCCCACCACCTTTTGGGTTCATTTCCCCCCCCCTTTTTTTTTTTAATTTGCACAGATTTCCCACTTTCTCTAGAATTCTTCAGTTAATTTTAGTCATTTATATTTTTCAAGTATATTCTCCACTTTGCTAAATTTTCGCGATTTATCCCTAGGGGTGTGTGTATCGTATTGCCTTATAAATCTTTGAATCTGATCTCTGGGTCTGCCCAGGTCACTTTCTCATGCCTAATTTTGTTGATGCCCTTTTCTGCCTTTTTTGGGGGGCCTTCTAGTCGAGTTTTCCAGAGTCTTGTCTGTTTTCCTGATCGATTCAAAGGTGGATTTCCCGGGCTTACAATCATTCAGATTTCTCTTTCATTTTTATGAAATTAAAAAAAAAATTATATATAGCATCTTTCTAGTACACAAAGTACAGTGTCCATGTCGGAACAGGGAGTGACCAGCAGTTTATTAGAGAGTGGCTGTGTGACCTTTGATCGCTGCCTGCAAAGATGCTTCCTATTGCGTGTGTCTGTGTGTGTGGCCACGTGGCATGTGGGATCTTAGGTCCCCAACCAGAGACAGAAGCCATGCCCCCCTGCATTGGAGGGTGAAGACTTCACCACTTGACCACCAGGGAGGCCCCTGTTTCCTATGCTTGTATGTACGGATACCATCCGCCCAAGTGCAGTCGCTCAGTTGTGTCCAACTCTTTGCAACCCCATGGACTGTAGCCTACCAGGCTCCTCCGTCCATGGGATCTTCCAATCCGCCTACATCTATGTGAATTAGCCTCATAGTATCTCGCTGCCTTAATCATCTTCTCTCTTGGCTTATTCTCAGTTCGACAGCAGAGAAAGTGATGGAATTGGAGATGAGAGTCAGGCAGCCTGGAATTCAAACTCTCAGCCTATAACTTTGGTTTGTAACAAGAAACATATTTCTCACCCACTCTGAAAGGCGTCCCACAACCACCCTACTCAAGTATTTTCCGTGGGAGACTTCTCAGAGCATTTCAGTTCCTGTTTTGGGGGGGATTTGGTTTGCTCCTGGTCAATGTGAAGATGGTACACTTGTGATTATTATATGGTCATCAAAGGGTGTGTGTGTGTTCAGATCAAAGAATACTTTCATAATGATTTCTTTTCAGAAACTGAGCTGAAAAAATGTCTATAACATTCTTTATCACCTAATGCATCATTCTTTTGATGAATCTTTGCACATATACTTGTAAAAACAGAAACTATATTTTCTGCTTCAAAGGCTGACAAGTTAATTTTTATCTATTAACAAAGATTATTGATCACTGTGTACATATTCTCTACATTTTCATTTATTTCTGTGGACTCATTCTGTCAAAGACTAAGGAAGGCAAACAGGATCTTTGCATTTCAAAATACACTTTGTAAGTACATTTCAAATATATTCGGATGCATTGTCATTCACCTCATGCATATGCATGACTGTGATACCTCCATTGACATTTTCTCTTAATTGATGAGTGCTTTCAAATTTTGTCCTTGACATATTTCAGTATCAAATGTTTCAGCAAATCAAGCTTACTTCCATCTAAGAGACTTTCTTAAAACTTCTGTTTGTGCAGATGAATTGGGTAAAGACTTGGAACATTCATTCTATGAATTTTAAAATAGATTTTAAGAAATGTATAAAAAATATAAACTTCCCACTTAGTGCTGGCTTGATGAACCCCATGGGTTTTGAGTATTCCTGTTTTGTCATTCGTTTCCAGGTATTTTTACTCTTCCTCTCTGATTTCTTTGTGGCCCCTTAGTTATTCAGAAGCATTATTATTATTATTATACAGCCTCTGTGTGTCTCTTTTTGTATAGTTTTTTTTCTGTGTAGTAGCTATCTAATCTTAAAGCACTGTGGACACAAAATATGCTTCAAATGGTATCAATATTTTTAAAATTTACCAAGGCTTCATTTGTGGCCAATGATGTGATCTATACTGAAGAATGGTCCATGTGCAGTGAGGACCGGCGTCAGGCCTTACTGAGGACCAGCGTCAGGCCTTACTGAGGACGAGAGTCAGTCCTTACTGAGGACCAGAATCAGGCATTGATGAGGACCAGAGTCAGGCCTTGCCGAGGACCACAGTCAGTCCTTAGTGAGGACCAGAGGCAGTCTTTACTGAGGACCAATGTCTGGCCTTACCGAGGACCAGAATCAGGGATTTATGAGGACCACAGCCAGACCTTACTGAGGACCACATTCGAGCTTCAGTGATGTCCAATTGAGGCTTTATTGAGTACTGGATTGGGTAAAGCCTGATTCCATTCCTCAGTCAGGCCTGACCCTGGTCCTCAGTAAGGCCTGACCCTGGTCCTCATAAAGCCTCCTGAGGTCCTCAGTCAGGCCTGACCCTGGTCCTCAGTAAGCCCTGACCCTGGTCCTCATAAAGCCTCCTGAGGTCCTCAGTCAGGCCTGACACCGGTCCTCAGTGAGGCCTGACCCTGGTCCTCAGTAAGCCCTGACCCTGGTCCTCAGTAAGCCCTGACCCTGGTCCTCATAAAGCCTCCTGAGGCCCTCAGTCAGGCCTGACCCTGGTTCTCAGGGAAACCTGACTTTGGCCCACATTGTACCCTCTGTGTGCCCTGACTCAAGCCTGATACTCCTCCTCACTACAACTTCTCTCCGGCCCTAACTCCCCTCTTACTGCGGTCCACACTCACGCCTGACTGTGGCCCTCACTAAATCCTGACTCGATTCGTCACTGAAGACAGGCTCTCGTCCTCACTAACAGCTTCCATCTGGTCGTTGCGAAATCTGACTCTGGACTTCACTGTAGCCTGACTCTGGTTCAACTAAAGGTCGACTCTCATCCGTAATAAATCCTGAATTTCGTCCTCACAAAGTCCTCACGAAACCCTCAGCCTGGTCCTCGCTAAAGCATTGCTCTTATTCTCATGAAAGCCCAACCGTTAGTCTATACTAAAGCCTGACCCTGAGGCAATAGCCTGTGGTTCTCATTACAGCCTCAACTGGTCTTCATAAATCTTACTCCAGTCCTCACTAAAGCCTCAGTTCAGTTCAGTCGCTCAGTCGTGTCCGACTCTTTGCAACCCCATGGACTGCAGCACGCCAGACCTCCCTGTCCACTGCCAACTGCCGGAGTTTACTCAAACTCATGTCCATCAAGTCGGTGATGCCATCCAACCATCCCATCCTCTGTCGTCCCCTTCTCCTCCCGCCTTCAATCTTTCCCAGCAGCAAGATCTTTTCCAATGAGTTGGCTCTTCATATCAGGTGGCCAAAGTACTGGAGCTTCAGCTTCAGCATCTGTCCTTTGAATGAATATTCAGGACTGATTTAAGATGGACTGGTTGGATCTCATTGCAGTCCAAAGGACTCTCAAGAGTCTTCTCCAACACCACAGTTCAAAAGCATCCATTCTTTGACACTCAGCTTTCTTTGTAGTTCAACTCTCACAGCCATGAAAGCCTCATTCCTGCCCTAATGAAATTGTCTTCAGCGCCTCCTAATGTCCGACATTCAGTTCAGTTCAGTTCAGTCGCTCAGTCGTGTCCGACTCTTTGCGACCCCATGAATCGCACCACGCCAGGCCTTCCTGTCCATCACCAACTCCAGGAGTTCACTCAAACTCACGTCCATCGAGTCTGTGATGCCATCCAGCCATCTCATCCTCTGTCATCCCCTTCTCCTCCTGCCCCCAATCCCTCCCAGCATCAGAGTCTTTTCCAATGAGTCAACTCTTCGCATGAGGTGGCCAAAGTACTGGAGTTTCAGCTTCAGCATCATTCCTTCCAAAGAAATCCCAGGGCTGATCTCCTTCGGAATGGACTGGTTGGATCTCCTTGCAGTCCAAGGGACTCTCAAGAGTCTTCTCCAACACCACAGTTCAAAAGCATCAATTCTTCAGCACTCAGCTTTCTTCACAGTCTAACTCTCACATCCATACATGACCATTGGAAAAACCATAGCCTTGACTAGACGGACCTTTGTTGGCAAAGTAATGTCTCTGCTTTTCAATATGCTATAGGTTTGTCATAACATTTCTTCCAAGGAGCAAGCATCTTTTAATTTCATGGCTGCAGTCACCATCAGCAGTGATTTTGGAGCCCCCCAAAATAAAGTCTGACACTCTTTCCCCATCTATTTCCCATGAAGTGATGGGACCAGATGCCACGATCTTCGTTTTCTGAATGTTGAGCTTTAAGCCAACTTTTTCGCTCTCCTCTTTCACTTTCATCAAGAGGCTTTTGAGTTCCTCTTCACTGGTCCTAAATAAAGCTTGAGTATTGTGCACCGTGAAGCCTGACTCTCGTCTGTCGTAAAGCGTGACTCTGGGCCTGTATTTACAGCCTGTCTCTGGTCCTTGCAATCCTGACTCTAGTCCTCAGTAACGCTTGCATCCGGTCCACACTGAAGCGTGACTGTGGTCCTCGTATAGCCAGATATTGGTCTACCGTACATCTGAACCCTTATCCCCACTTGTCTGACCTCGTCTTCAATACTGTCTGACTCTGATCTTTTCTAACGCCTGACGGGTCCTGAATAAAACCTGCTATGTTCCCCAGTAAAGACGGCTCAGGTCTACACTATACCCTGTGGACCTCAATAAAGCCTGACTCTGGTCCTCACCGAAGCCGGACTCTGATCCTTGTGTGGTTGTTTAATCGTTCAGCCGTGTCCAACTCTCCACGACCCCATGGACTGCAGCCCGCCAGGCTCCTCTGTCCATGGGATTCTCCCGGCAAGAATAGTGGAGAAGGTTGCCACGTTCTCCTCCAGGGGATCTTCCCGACCCAGAGATGGAAGCCACGTCTCTTACATCTCCTGCATTGGCAGGCGGGATCCTTACCACTGGCGCCCCCTGGGAAGCCTGGTGCATGTTGTAAAATGTGGTGTGATTCCAGGTTTTCAAGCTGGAGGTTTTAAAGCTTCAGGGGAACTGTTCTCCGTTCTCCCTGTTGTCACTGCCTGCTCACACCCGTGTCATGGATGGACTGAAATGCAAGGGCAAGAGCTTCATTTTTGTGCTGTCTTATTTTCTTTTAGCTTGTAGTACTAATCAAATGAAGCGCACGTCTCAAGTTGGCAGGAAGACTCCTAGATAATGACTTCCTTTAGGAATCATTGAATCTTCTCATTTAATCAAGGATTTCATTATTTTATGTGGGGCTTGGTAAGGCAGTCCCCTTCTCTCTGTTTGTATCTCTAGTCTTCTTGCTTTAAAAGAATTAGTTCCTGCCAAAACTATTCGTACAATTTTAAAATATTATAAAGTTCCACCTTTCTTTCCTATTAGCATGCTGTCTGGACCATATTAGGTAATATCATTATTTACATCTGAGAGTTTGACAAATGACCACAACAACTCCATTGATTCATTGTGGTGTGTTATAGGAAAAGACATTATTGGTATCAGCTTCAAAACAGTGTTGAGTAAATATGACTGCTGACTTTGCCTCTTTTAGCAGCTGGTGTTGGAATAATTGGGCTTTTCCTGGTGGTTCAGACAGTAAAGAATAGGCCTGCAAAGCAGGAGACCCGGGTTCGATCCCTGGGTCAGGAAGATCCCCTGGAGGAGGGCATGACAACCCACTCCAGTATCCTTGCCTGGAGAATCCCATGGGCAGAGGAGCCTGGCGGGCTACAGTCCATGGGGTCACAAAGAGTTGGATACGACTGAGTGACTTAACCACAACCCACACCTAAGATATCACAGGAGGAAATAAACGATAACATGGAATCTCCACTTGAGAAAGTCAATAATTTTTTTCTTTTAGGAGGAAAATGTACTTTTCTCGTCTCTAACTTTGGTAAGAAAGTTTCCATGTAGGAAAAAGATGATGTTCCCTTTTCTCTTTGAAAGTCTCCTTATACTTGTATCAAGTAGGGTATCTATCTGTGTACATGTCTGTGTGTGTATATATACATTTATATATAATTCTAGAGAGGATGGAGTTAAACAGGTAAAAATAGCAGTCGTTTTAGAAATCTAGATTTGAAATAGGTATAGACATGCAAGGGATTCCCCAGTGGCTCAGACGGTTCAAACCCTAGGTCGGGAAGATCCCCTGGAGAAGGAAATGGCAACCCACTCCAGTATTCTTGCCTGGAGAATCCCAGGGATGGGGGAGCCTGGTGGGCTGCCGTCTATGGGGTCGCACAGAGTCAGACATGACTGAGCGACTTCACTTTCCCTTTCATAGACACACAAGGCAAGATGTTTTACTGTGGTACATAATGGATTCCTGAATTACTGTGCACAAACACACACACACATACATTTATGATGCTGGGAAAGATTGAGGGCAGGAGGAGAAGGTGGCTGACAGAGGATGAGAAGGTTGGATGGCATCACTGACTCGATGGACATGAATGTGGGCAAACGCCGGGAGTTGGTGATGGACTGGGAGGCCTGGCGTGCTGTGGTCCATGGGGTCACAAAGAGTTGGACACGAGTGAGTGACTGGACAATAACAACAACAACAAAATACCAACATACACACATTAATTAATAAGCTGGTCTGTCTCCCTCCTGGAGTAACATTTGGACAAGCCCACTGCATTTGTAAGTATCTAAGGACGCTTTGTCTCTGGGACAATGCCTACTGTATTTGTCTTTGCCTGTATCTCAAAACAAAGGCATCAGAGTTTTGCAAGGTCACAAAAACCTTTCCCTTTACAAATCAGCTTACACTTAAAGGAACTGTAAACCTATTTTCAGGTTCCATTCTTCTCCTCTCCTGCTTATGTCAAGGTGACTTCAACAGTGAAGTCTGTATAGATAATGAATTTCTGCAAGAGAGAAAAAGGTTGATTGGAATTTTGGCCCCTAAACGTCCAGATGGCATTTATGATTGAAAGACATACAAAGGCACCAACATGCATTTTTAGGATGAAAGGCAGAGGAGGCTGTGTCTGTCCTGGTTGGAGCCCCCTCTCTGAAGAGGCGCCTGAATAATTCGCTATTTTTACGGGAAAGATTACAAGTCTGTTGGGGCTTACCAGGCGGCTCAGGAATAAAGAACCCACATGCACGAGACGCGAGTTCCATCCCTGGGCGGGGAAGATCCCCTGGAGGAGGAAGTGGCAACCGGCTCCAGTATTCTTGCCTGGGAAATTCCAGGGACAGAGGAGCCTGGCGGGCTATAGTCCACGGGGTCACAGGGAGTCGGACGCAACTGAGCGGTTAGACAACAGATCTGTTGGGCTGTTATCCTTTATGTGTTTGTCATCCTCATAACAACTTCAAAATAACTCTTAATATTCACGAGACGAATAGACTTTGTTTCAGGATATCAGTGTCTTACCAGCTAAGAGAGGACCAGAAGCTAGGTTTGTCTGTCCATAAAGTCTGGGCTTCTCTGTCCATCTTCTCTCTTGTTGACTGTCCGAGAATCACTATGGTTAACTGGGCAACTCACTCCACTGGCCGGCTCCAAGGCCCTGGAGATCTCTCTCTTCTTCCAGGAAAGCCAGAGAGGATGCAGTTGCAACAGGTAAAAATACACCAGTCGTCTTAGACATCTAGATAAGAAACAGGAGTAGACGCACAGGGCAAGATGATGTTTGATTACGATACATAATGGATTCCTGAAACGCTTAAGTGTAATTAAAAATATAAAAAGGACAGAGGGAAACTTCTAGAACTGTTATGCATACCCAGCACTGTAATGAGATGCTTTTTCGAGACATAGCACTACTTGCAGACTCTCCTCCAGTAACAACAACAACAAAAAAAAAAAAATAAAGAAAGAAAATCGAAAGGGAAGGCAGCTTAGGAGGACAAAGACGACGCAGACGTGGAGCTGGGCACAGGTGATGCTGACCGACGGAACTTGGGCAGGAGGGAGGAGGTGAGGGAGCCTTATGAGTGGGAGAAACATTTTCAAGGGTGCCAGGTAAATGTCCCAATTTTATTGGCCGTTGAATAAAACTGAAAACAAATCAACGGCAGTCTATATAGATATAAAAAGGACAGAGGGAAACTTCTAGAACTGTTATGCATACCCAGCACTGTAATGAGATGCTTTTTTGAGACATAGCACTACTTGCAGACTCTCCTCCAGTAACAACAACAAAAAAAAAAATAAATAAAGAAAATCGAAAGGGAAGGCAGCTTAGGAGGACAAAGACGACGCAGACGTGGAGCTGGGCACAGGTGATGCTGACCGACGGAACTTGGGCAGGAGGGAGGAGGTGAGGGAGCCTTATGAGTGGGAGAAACATTTTCAAGGGTGCCAGGTAAATGTCCCAATTTTATTGGCCGTTGAATAAAACTGAAAACAAATCAACGGCAGTCTATATCCTGGAGATTCAGTACACTTAACTCTATTTTGCCGGGAGTAGCACATCCAGATTTTGGCAATAGCTCAAGGAAGCCGTCTTTCTCTCGATTTATGCCACAAATTAAGTCTGCATGGATGCACGTGTGTGCTCAGTCGTGTCCGACTCCTTGCGACCCCATGGCCTGTAGTCCTCCAAACTCCTCTGTCCTTGGAATTCTCCAGGCAAGAATCCTGGAGTGGGTTGCCGTTTCCTCTTCCAGGGGATCTTCCCGACCCAAGGATCGAAGCTGTGACTCCTGTATTGGCAAGCAGATTCTTTACCGCGGGCACCACCTGGGATGTTTAAAAATGGGCCCTACTTGGAATTCTTTCTCGGTGCTCTTCTCCAGGACATTTCTTGGGGGCAGGTGTCTTTTACGGCGCTGTGGGCCAAGCGTCCTGAAGGCCTGGTTTTAAGTTGTTGTTACAGCAAGTGACCACAAGAGGCAGCATTTCCCAATGCTCCCCCTGGTTACCTGGGAAACCAGAGGTTGGGGAAAGGCGTCGCTGGGTTGTGGATCCCAGCAAAGGGCTTACGACTAATAACCTGAATTCTAATTTTATATTGGAGTATATAGTGGGTTTGATCATCTTCAGGTACATCTGTGTGGATGCAGGCAGCATCATTGCATTCATTTTTTATGTATTAGTTGCTCAACTGTGTCTGACTCTCTGTGACCCCGTGGATTGTAGCCCACCAGATTCCTCTGTCCGTGGGATTCTCCAGGCAAGAATACTGGAGTGGGTTGCCATTTCCTCCTCCAGGGTGAGTAATACTGCACTGGATACATGTACCATATCTTCTGTATCCACTCCTTTATTGATGGACTTGTTTCTCTCTGCTCTTAGGGAGATTTGTTTTCCTTTTCTCTCTCTCTTTTTGTTTTATCATCTGCAATCTTCCTACCTTCACTTCTCCTGACAACAGGGATCTTCTTCAAGTTGCTAATCCTACTCAGAGCTTATCAGCTTTGATAAATACTCCCTGAATAAATGGAGAGAGAGAAAAATAAATCTGATCACAATTTGAGTGGATCAAAGATGATGTAATTTCCTTAACAATAAGTTTAAATCTAAGCAGATTATTCAGCTTTGTATCATAACGGAATTTTATGGATGGGAGAATTTTTGAAATAACACAAATCCTTTCACTTTTGCCAACCCTGTTCTCTAATTAGTTTGAAAACTTACCTGCCAGCCATTATGTGCAAGAAACATATCAGACACTGTGAAAATGAAAGTCATTCAGTCGTGTCTGACTCTTTGCGACCCCACGGGCTATACAGTCCATGGAATTCTCCAAGACAGAATACTGGAGTGGGTAGCCGTTCCCTTCTCCAGGGGATCTTCCCAACCCAGGGATGGAACCCAGGTCTCCCGCATTGCAGGCGTATTCTTTACCAACTAAGACACAAGAGAAGCCCAGGAATACTGGAGTGGGTAGCCCATCCCTTCTCCAGGGGATCTTCCTGACCCAGGAATAGAACCGGGGTCTCCTGTGTTGCAGGCGGATTCTTTACAAAGTGAGCCACAATTCACAAGCTAGGGGAAATTGGACAGAATCAAGACATACCGCCGATGGAAAGGAAAAAGGGAGGCATATATTTAAACTGTCGTTTGCCTCTGTTTACTTTTCAGTGGGATGTTCTGGGGGTTGAAAGGATGTGTTCGTTCTCTCTTGGGAAGACGTCCATGCTGCTGTGGCCCGTAGGCAGGCTGGGCCCCTGCAGGTGAAGCTGGCTCCCTCCCGGGTCACGGTGGGTCAGAGACACACGCACAGTCAGCTGCTTCTGGAGGCCAGAGGGTCCCCTGCTCCTGAGGTTCCTGCAGCCGATGAGACGCGCTGAGACCTTGTGGAATGCTGCTCAATTAAGAATTCTTTGCAGGCACAATGCAACAGTGCCTATGTGAGTTCTCTGCCTATAGACCTATTCATCTGCACTTCATGGAGGACAATTCTTCCCCAAATATCCCTTCAAGACAGAACATTCTGCCACTGCATCGCATGGCTGAATAACCCACCTGGGAGCTTCCTCCTGCCGTTATCTCTTCAGTTCTTACACTTTTGTTTCTCCTTTAAAAACCAGGGGAGTCCCGCCACGTCCTAAATAGATTCACCGAATCTTACCTTTCTCCCAAAGCTCCCGACTGGGTTGCGTTCAGCCGCGTGCCAAGGGGTCCCACGTCGCCTTTGTACGAAAGCAGATCCATCGCATCTAGACCACAGCTTCCCCAGGAGGCACTGTTGTTGTTAATCACGACCTTCCTCTTCTCTGACCCCACTGCTGAGTTTGGAGTGGGGTTCTGCTCATCCAGCTCGTGTGTGTTTACCCTGTGTGTGCTCACTCACGTTGGACTCTGCAACGACATGGACTGTAGCCCCCAGGCTCCTCTGTCCATGGGATTCTCCAGGCAAGAATACTCGAGTGGGTTGCCATGCCTTCCTCCAGGGGATCTTCCCAACCCAGGGATCGAACCTGGGTCTCCTGCCTTGCAGGTGGATTCTTTACCACTGAGCCACCTGGGAAGCCTCCTTTACCTGAGACTCCACCATAGAGATGGAGCATCTCTTATGAGACTCTAGACCTCAGGGAACCCTGCCGTCTGCCCTCAAACCTGATTCCAAATGTGTGGTTAAGCCCATCGTCACTGAACCAAGGCAGCTTGAAAACTCCATTACTCACCTGGGGTTTGGCTTCTCCCCAGAATGACTGGTCTGGCCATTTCATAGGTTTTTTTCTTTCCACTTAAAAAACTTTTTTTATATTGTAGTATACCTGATTTGGGTCTTCCAATGTAGCTCTGTGAAAAAGAATCTGCCTGCCAATGCAGGAGACGTGGGTTCTATCCATGGTTCTGGAAGATCCCCACGAGAAGGAAACGGCAACCCACTTCAGTATTCTTGGCTGGAGAATCCCATGGACAGAGGAGACTGCTGGATTACAGTCCATGGGGCCACAGAGAGCCGGACATGACCAAGTGCGCACACACACACACACACACACACACACACACACGTGTTTGACTGACAATGCTGTGTTATTTTCAGGTGTACTGTGTATTTGTTAATCCCCAAATCCTCTAATTTATCCCTCCCTCCCTTTTTCCTCTTTGGTAACCAAAAGTTTCTTTCCTAGCGCTGAGTTTGTTTGTTTTGTAAGAAAGCTCACTTGCACCATTTTTTAAAATTCCACATATAAGTTACGCCACACACCATTTGGTTTTGCGGGAGGGGGGTGACTTACTTCACTTAGTGTGATCATCTCTGGGTCCATCCGTGTTGCTGCAGATGCCTTATCTCATTTTTTATGACTGAGTAATATTCCATTTTCATCCCCACACCATCATCTGTGTCGATTCCACTGTTGATAGATTCAGAGGGCCACCACCACTCCGTGATGCTCTGAAGAAGTCCTTAAAAGGGCATTAAGTGTATATCTGTTCTCCCACAGTACTTTAATTTAGACCTTCAAATCCTGTCACAGAACTATAATCATCTGCAGAATCGTTTGCTTTTGAATGGATGCTTTTGAACTGTGGTGTTGGAGAAGACTCTTGAGAGTCCCTTGGACTGCAAGGAGATCCAACCAGTCCATCCTAAAGGAGATCAGTCCTTGGTGTTTATTGAAAGGACTGATGCTGAAGCTGAAACTCCAACCCTTTGGTCTCCTGATGCAAAGAACAGACTCACTGGAAAAGACCCTGATGCTAGGAAAGATTGAGGGCAGGAGGACAAGGGGACGACAGAGGATAAGATGGTTGGATAGCATCACTAACGTGATGGACATGAGCTTGAGCAAGCTCCCAGGGCTGGTGATGGACAGGGAGGCCTGGTGTGCTGCAGTCCTTGGGGTCGCAAAGAGTTGGACACGACTGAGCAACTGAACTGAACTGAACTAATACAATTGTTTCCTTAAGGTTTTCCTCACTCCCACTCTGTGATTTCAGCTTTATCATCCTGAAATATTGGGTTGGCAAAAAAGTTCATTCCAAGTTTTTCCATAGCATCTTCCTAACTTTGTGGCCAACCCAGTATAATAGTGATGCCTCCCTCTGCCATGTTCAGGAAGCAGTGATGTCGCTTTATGCCCAGGGACTCCACACACAGAGCTCAGGCCAGACAGGCCAGCTCAGGACACACCCTCGGACACAGTGAATAAGACGCATGGACTGATCCATCCGTATGTCGAAACTCTTTATTTTGAAAACCATTCTAGCACATACAGATTCCTCTATGTGTGAAACTGTTGTTGCAGTTCGGTGTCACTCTGACCAGGGTTAATTAGGCATTAACCTCATTCAGAGCCAAGCGAACCGGCTGCTCAAAACATTCCTAAAAGGGGTGTCAGGGAGAAAAGAGAAGCTTCCATAGAGAAGAGCTTTTATAACAGAGCAGACCTGGAGAAAGGAGTCAGAGGCTCAGAGGAAGCAAATAGCGGTCTCACAGCCGTCTTCCTCCATCAGGAGGGAAAATGGTCAGATGCGAAGACGGGGAACCGAGTGTGTATGTGTCAGCTCTTAGTGAGCATGCGCAGAAGTAAGGCTCTCAGACAAACTGGAATTGCAGGCCGAGGAGGAGAAAGTTTTGCTCCGGGACGTCCCTGGTGGTCCAGCGGCTAAGACTCCATCCTCCCAATGCAGGGGGGTGCCCAGGGTCAGTCCCGGTCAGGGATCTAGACCCCACGTGTCACAGTGGAGATCAAAGATCTCACTTGCTGCAACTGAGACACTGCACAGACAAATAAATAAAAATACACATTTAAAAAATGCCAGCTGAACGGAAATGGATGAACTGAGAGCCTAGCTATACAGGGAAGTAAGTGAGAAAGGTGGGGAAATACTGCAAACAGTGGCCGACTTTATTTTGGGGGGGGGCGCCAAAATCACTGCAGATGGTGATTGCAGAAATGAAATTAAAAGATGCTTACTCCTTGGAAGGAAAGTTCTGACCAACCTAGACAGCATATTAAAAAGCGGAAACATTACTTTGCCAACAAACGTTTCTCTAGTCAGGCTATGGTTTTTCCAGTGGTCATGTATGGATGTGACAGTTGGACTATAAAGAAAGCTGAGCGCCGAAGAATGGATGCTTTTGAACGGTGCTGCTGGAGAAGACTCTTGAGAGTCCCTTGGACTGCAAGGAAATCTAACCAGTCCATCCTAAAGGAGATTAGCCCTGAGTGTTCACTGGAAGGACTGATGGTGAAGCTGAAACTCCAATACTTTGGCCATGTGATGCCAAGAGTGGACTGATTGGAAAATACCCTGATGCTGGGAAAGATTGAGGGCAGGAGAAGAAGGGGATAACAGAGGATGAGATGGTTGGATGGCATCACTGACTCCATGGACATGAGTTTGAGTAAACTCCAGGAGCTGGTGATGGACAGAGAGGCCTGGCATGCTGGGGTCCATGGGGTCGCAAAGAGTCAGACACGACTGAGCGACTGAACTGAACTGAAAAACTTGTATGTTCATACATATATATGGAACCGAGAAATGTGGTACTGATGAACCTGTTTGCAGGGTAGGAACAGAGATGCGGACGTAGAGAATGGGATGAATTGAGAGAAGAGCACTGACATATAGACAACACCAAGTATAAAGCGGACAGCTAGTGGGCAGCTGCCAGATAGCACAGGGTGCTCAGCTCGTGGCTCTGTGATGACCCAGGATGCGGGAAGGAGGGGGCCGCTTAACAGGGAGGGGATCTCTGTCTACTTAGAGCTGATGGATGCTGTTGTACGGCAGAAATCTACACAGCATTGGAAAGGAATTATACTCCAGTAGGGAAAATAGAGATATATTTCATTCTTAGAAGAAGAAAAGAAAAAATGAAATGCACTTGGTTGTTGGTCTATTTAAACCTTCACAGATTTTTCAGTAGTGGGAGCCAGCAGACAAAGTGTAACAACTTCCAGTCTTAAGCTCAGACCAGGAGCAGCTGGCTCGAGGGAAAGAAAGGAAAAGGATGTCCCTCGTTTAACAGAAAGGATGCAACTCCTAAGCGTCAACCTGCAGCTACAAGGAAGGACAGTCCTGAGGCGGATATCAAGAGCAAGAGATGGAAAAACGGTCATCGGTGAGAGAATTCACCTTGCTTTTACGCTGACGTCATTAACATGCCCTGAAGACAGTGAGCTGGCTTCTTTTAATGGAAAATTTGGAATCATCCCAGACGTCTTCCCTTGTGCATCCCAAAAGTATTCCGCATGTTTCTGTGTTTATCATCTATTCATGACACACTGACTGTATCGAATCCATTTACTATATATACGTTCATTGTCTAGTGAGTGGATGATAAACCTTGGCATGGGATCAACGTATAGAGAATGAATGAATAGGGCATGTTTTACGAACGTCTTAGCTGCATTTCTTCCCAGGTGGCGCTTGTGGGAAAGAATCCACCTGCTAATGCAGGAGACATAAGAGACTCAGGTTTGATCCCTGGGTCAGGAAGATCCCCTGGAGGAGGGCATGGTAACCCACTCCAGTATCCTTGCCAGGAGAATCCCATGGACAGAGGAGCCTGGCTGGGCTACAGTCCATGGAGTCGCAAAGAGTCGGACATGACTGAAGTGACTTACCAAGAACACACCTCTTTAGATCGTACCTACACTTCAAGTAAGATTTAATTTATCAGAGAAGCCGGATTTATTATCTTTTTGGACATGGCTCTGCTTTCTATTTCTGTCCACAGCTTTCTGTGAGTAAATTTTAGAAGAACCCTAAACAAATACTAAATTGTTAGGCTGATTATTTGTATCACATGCATTCATAGTGAAATACACATTGACACAGCCTACTTTTTGTGCAAATATGACATACATACATGGCTTCCCTTCTGAATGATAGAGATGGTTTAGAATTATGTAGAATGCGTAGCAGACTTAACGGTGAGCGGATCTAGCTGCATGAGAAACACCTGTTTACACAGAAATTTAACGTCTTTATCAAAAGTCTGTCTTCATATTTTAGATGAATTTTGGGAAACTGGCAGATTCCCTTTGTCATGTAAAAAGTGTTCTTTGTGATCTCCATCTTATTAATAGTGCTTTTGCATGCTTAGCCGCTTCAGCTGTGTCTGACTCTTTGTGACCCCATGGACTGTAGCCTGCCAGGCTCCTCTGTCCATGGGATGCTCCAGGCAAGAATACTGGAGTGCGTTGCCATTTCCTTTTCCAGAGGATCTTCCCAACCCAGGGATTTTTCCTGGGTCTCTTAATGTCTACTGCATCAGCAGGCAGGCTCTTTACCACCAGCGCCACCTGGAAAGTCCCCTTATTCATAGCAATACAGCTAAAATTTGCAATATTAATTCAAATATCACATCATGCTTATAATTTTTGGTCATATCTACACAATCTGAGTCAATATATTGGGTGGGACAAGAACTTTGTTTGGCGTTTTTCCATAAGATGGTATGGGAAAAATTGAAATGAACTTTTTGGCTGGCCCATTAGGAAACTCTCCTCCAGTCGGCCACCGTTGGAGTACAGAGAAATTCAACACTGTGAAATCTCACAGATGAGATTAATCGTGTACAAGCACAACTTTTGACTCAAACATTTTCAGGATCAGGGTTGACAGAAATTAAGAGAACAAGGGCTACATGGTAAAGCGCAGGCAGAAGATCCGCATAAAGTCTGTGTCTCTGAACTGCAGGATGTCTTATGCACCTGAAGACGACTTAGCCTGCAAGAATCTTCCCACCCCCGCCCCCCAGCACCCCTACCCCATTTAAACTTCAGAGTCCACCTCTGGAAAAACCGGAGCCAGCAGGGGAAGTTACAAACACAGCTGCTGAAGCTGGACCCGTGAAAACTCAACAGTCCTCGTGACGTCTTTCACACGACAAAGTGAATCAGAAGGGGGTGGTCCTCACATGCCTGGATGCAGCCGAAGACGAGCTAGGAGTCAGCCTTTCTTTGCAGGCAGGGTAAGCTTCTAAGAGAGAGAAAAGGAACGACAGTCTGAACCCGGGGCCACACCAAATGCCTACCTGGAGGTCATCTTGGAGAAAACTCTCTCAGATGTGAAAGCAGGAAAAACAGAGACGCTGCAAGTCTTTTCTCCAAGACCCACCCCTTTTAGACCCTGGAGCAGAGGTTTTTTACATCAGCTCTATCTCAGATCATCAGGCGTTAGACCCCAGAGGTGGGGAAGCCCTAGCTTATGAGTTTCTGAATGTGGACAATGTGGATCTTTACTATGATAAAACAAACTCACTTGAAGATTAATATGGTCTCCCATCAAGACAAAGTACGGTTCCCATTTATTTTTGCCTTCCTGATCACCAAAATTTGAAAAGATTGATACTCTCCATTGTTAATAATGGTGGGGATAAAAATGTTCTCAGAAGCTCTTAAGAGAGTGTGTTTTGGTACAGCCTTCTCTGCAGGGGAGTTTGCCTAGAACCTTTCAGAGTTTCAACTGTGCATTCCCTTTGAGCCAGCAATCCTTCCTGAACTGGTTTCTCCTGTGGAAATACTTGCAGTGTTCAAAGATGGATGCAAAGAGAATCTAAGGGACCATGAGTAGGAAATGAACCTATGAGTGAGCATGTTCTTCAACAAGGGCAAGTTAAAGGCAGTAATTCGAGAGAATTATTTCTTTAGCAACAACAACAAAATAACCCAACTAAAAAATGGTTTTGTTGCGTCCTCAGTCACTCAGACTCATGTCTGACTCTTTGCGACCCCATGGACTGCAGCCCACCAGGCTCCTCTGTCCATGGGGATTCTCCGGGCAAGAATATCGGAGTATGTTGCCATGCTCTCCTCCAGGGGATCTTCCCGACCCAGGGATCGAACCCAGGTCTTCCGCACTGCAGGCAGATTCTTTACCGACGGACCCATTTGAAGACTGAAATAGACAGTTGTTCAAAGGAGATAAACAGATGGCCAATAGACACAGGAAAAGGTGCTCAATACCCCTATTTATTAAAGAAATGCAAATCATTAAATCTACAATAAGGTACCAGTTGTAGTACCTCACACCAGTCAGAGTGGCTATCATTAAAAAAAAAATTCTACAAATACCAAATGCTGGAAAGAGTGTAGAGAAAAGGGAACCCTCTTACAGTGTTGGTGGGAATGTAAGTTGGGCAATGGCACCCCACTCCAGTCCTCTTGCCTGGAAAATCCCATGGACGGAGGAGCCTGGTGGGCTGCAGTCCATGGGGTCACTAAGAGGCGGACATGACTGAGTGACTTCACTTTGACTTTTCACTTTCATGCATTGGAGAAGCAAATGGCAACCTACTCCAGTGTTCTTGCCTGGAGCATCCCAGGGACGGGGCAGCCTGGTGGGCTGCCGTCTATGGGGTCGCACAGAGTCGGACACGACTGAAGCAACTTAGCAGCAGCAGTCACTTTGGAAAACAGGATAGCAGCTTCTCAGAAAAAAAGCTAAAACTGGAACTACTTTGTGACCTTGCAGTCCCACTCCTGGGCACAGACCCAGGAAAACCATAATGTGAAAAGATACATGCCCCCCAAGGTTCATAGCAGCACTGTTCCCAATAGCCAAGACACAGAAATAACCTAAATGTCCACCAGCAGATGAATGGATAAAAAAGCTGTGGTATGTATGTCACAGTGGAATACTACTGAGACAAGAACATGAATGGAACCGTGCCCTTTGTATCCACATGGATGGACCCTGAGATTATCATACTAAATGAAGGAAGTCAGGAAGAAAGATATCACATGACTATCACTTGTATGTGGAATCTACTGTATGACAGAAATGGAAACAGACTCATGGGGAAAAGGCTGGTGGGTGCCAGGGGGGAGAGGGGGGAGGGGATGGATGAATTGGGAATTTGGAGTTAGCATATGCAAGCTATTATGTATAGAACAGATAACTAAGAAGGTCCAACTGTATAACACAGAGAACTATAATCAATATCCTGTGATAAAGTGTAATGGAAAATAATATGCAAAATATATAGATGTATAAGTGAATCATTTTCCTGTACAAGAGAAATGGACGCAACATTGTAAATTAACTATCTTCAATTAAAAAAAAAAAGAATTATTTAAAGCTGTGGTATGTATGTCACAGTGGAATACTACTGAGACAAGAACATGAATGGAACCGTGCCCTTTGTATCCACATGGATGGACCCTGAGATTATCATACTAAATGAAGGAAGTCAGGAAGAAAGATATCACATGACTATCACTTGTATGTGGAATCTACTGTATGACAGAAATGGAAACAGACTCATGGGGAAAAGGCTGGTGGGTGCCAGAGGGGAGAGGGGGGAGGGGATGGATGAATTGGGAATTTGGAGTTAGCATATGCAAGCTATTATGTATAGAACAGATAACTAAGAAGGTCCAACTGTATAACACAGAGAACTATAATCAATATCCTGTGATAAAGTGTAATGGAAAATAATATGCAAAATATATAGATGTATAAGTGAATCATTTTCCTGTACAAGAGAAATGGACGCAACATTGTAAATTAACTATCTTCAATTAAAAAAAAAAAGAATTATTTCTTTGATTTGCTACTGAATGGGGAATATTGAAAGTATGAACCAAATCTCTTTTTGTAGTTAAAAAAAAAAAAAGATGTACTTTTTGCATCTATATTTTTACTCTGAAAGAAACAATCATATGCCAAACAGATAGTAATGACTATTCTTAATATATGGATATGGGGGATGACCTGAATAAGTTTTCCTCTGTTTTTAAATGTGCATACACATTTTCCTTTGTTTTCAAATGTGCGTACACATTTTCACTATGTGCCTATACCATTTACAATGAAAAAACCACACACATTTTCAAGTAAGCTTTACTGCCAGAGGTGTGAAGGTTCTAAAACACTCAGAATCCATGTTGTAGAAGGCAGCTGCTGCTGCTGAGTCGCTTCAGTCGTGTCCGACTCTGTGCAACCCCATAGACGGCAGCCCACCAGGCTCTCCAGTCCCTGGGATTCTCCAGGCAAGAACACTGGAGTGAGTCACCATTTCCTTCTCCAAGAAGGCAGCTACCCACTGCAAAATAATGTGTGGCTTGATGGTTTCCGAGGTCTTCCTGTATGTTTTGTTTGATTCTTAATAAGTCTTCTGGTTCATCTGAAGGAACTAAACCCACTGGAAACTAACGTGTGATGTGTTGACAGGCTCAGAAACTTCTCCTGTCTTCCAAATAACCTTGAGGGGGAAATACTTCAGCCCACATAATAACAGTTTGGAAGTGATTTTGCATGCAAGAAGGGAATGTAAAAATAAGCGACTTTTTCTCTGCAAAGTTTCAGAAATATAATACTGTTGTGACCATTGTCACAGATTATCTGGTGTTAGAAAAGGTAAAAGGAAGCAGGAAGTGTGGAAAATGTGGACCAAGCTTTAAATTAGCAAATTCATCACGAGTATGAAGATACCACATGTATGAAAATGCCATCACGATCAAAAGGCATTACCGGCACGCAACTAAGGGTAGTTGTTGAGTTGCTCAGTCGTGTCCAGCTGTTTGTGACCCCATGGACTGCAGCACACCAGGCTTCCCTGTCCTTCACTATCTCCTGGAGTTTGCTGAAACTCGTGTCCATTGAGTCGGTGATGCCATCCAGCCATGTGAGTTATCTATGTGCAGTAATTCAGTACCCCGCCATTACTTCTGCTTGGTATCATTCTGTATTCAGTTTTCTACATTTTCACAAGCCATAAATAAAAGTTTGTCTCTTCCTGTTTTTTCATGCCTGTTCTGCTGGAAACAACCTTCTACAGACTCGTAGACTATCCGGGAAGGACAAGATAATGGGAACGAAAATAGTAGGTGAGGTGCATTTTTGCTCTATGCTAAACTTTCCATCTGTCTGTCTGTATTTATGGCTTGTACAGCACCTGTTTTTGTTTCCAATGGACGAGTCTGATTCTCCAGTCACGGCTGGTGGTCTTCTGTGAGGGTATTCAGCTACTATTTCTCGAGCGAGGCAGATGGCAATCAAAACGCAACTTCATAATTTTATTTTTCTAGCCATCATCCAAAAATATGAACAGACTCCTGGGGACAGAACTGGCAGTACTTTGAGTTAAAATGGTGCGGGACATGTGTTCAGTTTGTATGCGCGAGGGATAATCACAAGCCGTGTACGAGTCTACAGAACCAAACACTGAGAACGACAATCTCATCCTCATAATGGTCAACAGTCACGGAATCAATCAGTTCAGTTCAGTTCAGCCGCTCAGTCGTGTCCGACCCTTTGCGGCCCCATGGACTGCAGCACGCCAGGCCTCCCTGTCCATGACCAACTCCCGGAGCTTACTCAAACTCATGTCCATCGAGTCGGTGATGCATCCTCTGTCGTCCCCTTCTCCTCCCACCTTCAATCTTTCCCAGCATCAGGGTCTTTTCCAATAAGTCAGCTCTTTGCATCAGGTGGCCAGGATAATCACAAGCCGTGTACGAGTCTACAGAACCAAACACTGAGAACGACAATCTCATCCTCATAATGGTCAACAGTCACGGAATCAATCAGTTCAGTTCAGTTCAGCCGCTCAGTCGTGTCCGACCCTTTGCGGCCCCATGGACTGCAGCACGCCAGGCCTCCCTGTCCATGACCAACTCCCGGAGCTTACTCAAACTCATGTCCATCGAGTCGGTGATGCATCCTCTGTCGTCCCCTTCTCCTCCCACCTTCAATCTTTCCCAGCATCAGGGTCTTTTCCAATAAGTCAGCTCTTTGCATCAGGTGGCCAAAGGACTGGAGTTTCAGCTTCAGCATCAGTCCTTTGAATGAACACCCAGGACTGATTTCCTTTAGGATGGACTGGTTGGATCTCCTTGCATTTCAAGGGACTCTCAAGAGTCTTCTCCAACACCACAGTTCAGAAGCATCCATTCTTTGACACTCAGCGTTTTTTATGATCTAACTCTCACATCCATACATGACTACTGGAAAAACCGTAGCTTTGACTAGATGGACCTTTGTTGACTAGATGGACCTGCATCAGAGGGCAGACAGAACTCAATACCCAGGACTAAATGGCAGATGGGCAAGAGCGGTAGGAATTTCCAAGAGCTCCATTTACCTAGACTCTCTCATGGGACTGGACGTGACTAAGGAACCCTTAGGACCAACAGAGAAGACGCCTCTGGCCTCTGTGATGAATGTACGTGGTACTAAACGCAGCTTATACTGAACTGTATTATATGAAGAAGCTGAGGTGTCCAGATCAAGTGACAGCTTGGGAGAAAAGCTAAGGTTACCAGAAAATAAAACTGAGCAACTCTCGGAAGCAGTGATTTGGACATTTCACTTATGTCAAGGGCGGCAGAGCCCTGTAAAGGCAGGACATCTCTTGTTGAGTAATCCACTTGGGAAAAGTCATCTTGGAAGGTGCCAACAATCCTTATGACCTAGGTCAGGAACAAATACTGGTTGGTGAACCAAATCCTGAATATGCCTCATCTTTGCAGTGGGTAGGACCATCGGAACACTGGACATATATACAGTAGGTAAAATGGATGAAACCAAAGACAGCCTTAAAAAGGAGGAAGAGGGGGGATTTCCCAGGTGGTCCAGTGGCTGACACTCTGTGCTCCCAATGCAAGGGGTCCGGGGTTCGATCCCTGGTCAGGGAAATAGATCGTACATATTGCAACTGAGAGTTCACATGTCACAATTAAGACCCGGGACAGCCAAATAGACAAATGAACATAAATATTATTTTAAAAATGAGCAAGAGGGAAAAGCCTCCCTGGTAGCTCAGCTGGTAAAGAATCTGCCTGCAATGTGGGAGACCTGGGTTCGATCCCTGGATTGGGAAGATCCCCCGGAGGAGGGCACGGCAACCCACGCCAGTATTCTTGCCTGGAGAATCCCCATGGACAGAGGAGCCTGGCGGGCTACAGTCCATGGGGTCACAAAGAGTTGGACACGACTGAGAGACTAAGCACACACATAGAGGGTAAAAGAATACAGGCAGTAGAGAAACACTATTAAATTTATTAGCGTTTTTGACCTGATTAGCCTAAGTGAACCAATCCAATCTTCAGTAAGTTTAATATTCTGTGTGTACTGTGGTTCATACAGTGCTTAAAAGCATTTAAGAGAATCAGACATGTCAGACTGATTTGAATTAAACAGAGAAAATTCACTAGGTGTGTAATCAATGTTGAAATGCCTATAGAAATCGAATTAGTGTAATTAATAAGCATTTGCTTTATTGATTCTATCAGTGAAATATGGCTACTGAGAAGAATGTGATACAAGTGAATCAGCTATCCAAGTAGAAACAGTGGTATTTTTCATGTATATAACTGGTTTTTATATTAAGGAATCTATCAAAATGAAAAAGGACAGATGCATCAGTATCTCACATTATCTTTAGCTAGTAGAAATGGGCAGGATTAAAATTAAACCCTATAAACACATGGTGGTAAAGGATACAGTGTTCTCTGGAATATGGTAAATGCGATCTGGAAAATACAGAGGATGTCATCAGTAACTGAGAATATGGGATCTAAAAATAGTGAAATTAGGTAATAGCAGCTAACAAGGTCACTCCATGGAAGTACTTGTTGGTTATTAATAGAATTAAGTCTTGATGGAGATTGCAGGAGGGCATGGCAACCCACTCCAGTATTGCCTGGAGAATCCCACAGACAGCAGAGCCTGGTGGGCTACAGTCCCTAGCATCACAAAGAGTTGGACACAGCTGAGGAACTTGAGCACGCACACACTTAATTGGGATATTCACCATCAAAAGGAAAGTAGGTGGTATAATTCAGCAATTGAAAGAATAATGTGAAAAAATAAAAAGATGCACAATAAGTAAAATTAAAACCTATATATGCTTCGTTTATTGCTCAGTTGGTGAAGAATACGTCTGCAATGGAGGAGACTGAGGTTTGATTCCTGGGTCAGGAAGATCCCCTGGAGAAGGGACAGGCTACCCACTCCAGGATTCTTGGGCTTCCCTTGTGGCTCAGCTGGTTAAGAATGTGCCTGCAATGGGGGAGACCTGGGCTCAATCCCTGGGTTGGGAAGATCCCCTGGAGAAGGGAAAGGCTACCCACTCCTGGATTCTGGCCTGGAGAATTTCATGGACTGTATAGTCCATGGGGTCACAAAGAGTTGGACACGACTGAGTGACTTTCACTTTCTTTCTTTCATGCTTAAGCTTACATCTGCATGGGAGGCAGGAGCCACTTGAAACAGAGAAACTTAACTGAGCTGTTAAACTTAACTCAGCTATTAAAAAGAATGCATTTGAATCAGTTCTAATGAGGTGGATGAAACCGGAGCCTATTATGCACAGTGAAGTAGGTCAGAAAGAAAAACACAAATACAGTATACTAACCCATATATATGGAATTTGCAAAGATGGTAACGATGACCCTATATGCGAGACAGCAAAAGAGACACAGATGTAAAGAACAGTCTTTTGGACTCTGTGGGAGAAGGCGAGAGTGGGATAATCTGAGAGAATAGCATTGAAACATGCATATTATCATATGTGAAACAGATCGCCAGTCCAGGTTTGATGCATGAGACAGGGTGCTCAGGGCCAGTGCATTGGAATGACCCAGAGGGATGGGATGGGGAGGGAGGTGGGAGCGGGGTTCAGGATAGGGAACATATGTACACCTGTGGCGGATTCAAGTCAATGTATGGCAAAAACCACTACAATATTGTAAAGTAATTAGCCTCCAATTAAAATAAATTAATTAAAAAAAATACCCCCCCCAAAAAAATACATAACTGAGGGTTTCAAAGTGATGGTGGGAGTAAAGCTAAGTTTGAAGGTGCCTCAGAGCCCAGCATGTTGAGGCATTTAGTAGGTGATTCGATCCATGGGCCTAGGAGTCAGCCAATGGGATGTCTGGACTGGAGATAGAGCTTAGGGGGTCATCAGCCAACAGACTGCAGCTGCAGCTGCCCTGTCTGACTGGGAAGAAGCTGCCCTGTCTGACTGGGAAGAATGAGTGAGAAAGCGTAAGGGTTGGCAAGATGATCTGAGATGCCCCAATGTTCTAGAGGGAGGGGGCACAGGTATACCTATGGCCGATTCATGTTGATGTATACCAAGAACCAACACAATATTATTGGAAAGCGATTATCCTCCAGTTAAAAACAATATTTTTTAAAAAAGCTTCCTAGGTGGCAAGAGTGATAAAGAACCTGCCTGACAATGCAGGAGACACAAGAGATTCAGGTTCGATTCTTGGGTTGAGAAGGTTCCCCTGGAGAAGGGCATGACAACCCACTCCAGGATTCTTGCCTGGAGAATCCCATGGACAGAGGAGCCTCGTGGGCTACAGTCCATGGAGTCGCAAAAAGTCAGATGTGACTTAGCGACTTAGCACGCAGGTAAGCTCTTTGCTCACGAACGAAGACAAGAGGTAAATAAGATGATTCAGGAAGGGTGGATCTTACCCAGTCTGCAAAAAGAAAGCTGGGACATGACTGAAGCGACTTGGATGCACGTGGCGGAAACCAATACAAGTTGTAAAAATTTCTTTTTAATTAATAATTTATTTATTTTAATTGGAGGCTAATTACTTTACAATATTGTAGTGTTTTTTTGCCATACACTGACATGAATCAGCCATGGGTGTACATGTGTAAATATGTATGTATTTTAAAAAGACTTCCATGCTGGTCCAGTGGCCAAGACTTGGAGATCCCAATGCAGGGGGCCCCACCTGGATCCCTGGTCAGATAAGTGGATCCCACATACAGAAACTGAAAAGATCCTGCATGCTGCAATGAAGATCAAAGATCCTGTACAACATAACTAAGACCCAACACAGCCAAAGAAACGATCAGAAATAAATATTAAATATACAACCCATAAGATGTCCCACAGAGAAGTCTTACGTGATTCTTCCATGGGCAGTAAACAGAGAAACAGTGTCATTACTAATCATTCAAGAAGGCTGAGCGCTGAAGAACTGATGCTGAGGACGCTCGAGAGTCCCTGGGACTGCAAGACCAAACCAGTCCATCTGAAAGGAAATCAACCCTGAATATTCACTGGAAGCGCTGATTCTGAAGCTTTCAGTGAATGTTCAAAGAGCGGACTCATTGGAAAAGACCCTGATGCTGGGAAAGACTGAAGACAGGAGCAGAACGGAGCAACAGAGGATGAGAGGGTTGGATGGCATCACCGACTCAGTGGACAAGAGTTTGAACACACTCTGGGAGAGAGTGGAGGACAGAGGAACCTGGCGTGCTGCAGTCCATGGGGCTGCAAAGAGCTGGACATGACTTAGTGGCTGAACAGCAACAAAGGAAGTTACTGCAGAAACATCGATGAACAGACTTTTTCCTCAACTGATAATGGAAGTGGGATATTTATTTTCAATTAACGTCAAAGGGAAAGCAATTTTCTCGAATGAGTTTAGAAATGGGATCACCAGCATTCCAGTTCTGTGTACAGGATGTTTGATGGAATTTCGCATCAGAAAGAAAGTATCCTGGGGTTCTGGGAGTTCCGTGTTTCTCTCGCAGGCCCTTGCCTCATTTCTCTTAATGCATCGATCCACCCAGCGACAGCAGCTTCAGGCCACGACCTTCCACACTCCTGCATCTACTTCCTCACCACACAGAGTCCGTATTCTCTTCGCAGGTCTCACTGTAAGCTCTTTAATTGTGGTACAAAGCAATTTACTGGTTTCACAAATAGTCGAAATCAACGATCTCAGCTAGCCTTGCTCCTTGGAAGGAAAGCTATGACAATCCTAGACAGCATATCAAAATGCAGGGACATCACTCTGCCAACAAAGACTCTGTAGAGTCAAAGGTATGGTTTTTCCAGTAGTCATGTATGGATATGAGAGTTGGATCGTAAAGAAGGCTGAGCACCAAAGAACGGATGCTTTCCAATTGTGGTGCTGGAGAAGACTCTTGAGAGTCCCTTGGACTGCAAGGAGATCAAACTAATCAATCCTAAAGGAAATCAACCCTGGATATGCATTGGAAGGACTGATGCTGAAGCTGAAGCTCCAATAGTTTAGCAAGCTGATGCTAAGCACCGACTCATTGGAAAAGACACAGATGGTGAGAAAGACTGAAGGCAAAAGGAGAAAGGGACAACAGAGGATGAGATGGCTGGATGGCATCACCAAAGCAACGGACATGAGTTTGAGCAGACTCCAGGAGATGGTGAAGGACAGGGAAGCCTGACGTGCCGCAGTCCACGGGACCGCAGAGTCGGACACGACTGAGCAACTCAACAGCAACAGCCTGGCAGACTCAACATTTTTTTACACAGCTGTTTGAGTCATAGATGCTTTGTCTGCTATTCTGAAATGGAACCCAACAGCCTGTTCACTTTCTCTTCTCTATTCAACAGTTCCGCTTTTCTTGAGCCCACGCCTGCCTTCAGTGAGAGCTTGTCTCTGTAAAGCAGCTCCTTCTCAGGGCTGCCCTGGTGATCTGGGGGTTAATACTTCCCCTTCCAATGCTGGAATTGCAGGTTCGATCCCTGGTTGGGGACCTAAGCTCTCGTATGACTCATGCCAAAAAAACAAAGCATAAAACAGATAGTAACAAATTCAATAAAGTCTTTAAAAAAATGGTCCACATCAAAAAAAAAAAAAAAGATTAAATTAAAAAAGGAGCTCCTCCTCCGTCTTGTAGCAGCCTTTGACCCAGCCTGTTCCAACCTTCACCAGAAACCTGTTCCTTAAACAGGCCCTCCTATCTTTTCTCTTCCTTTCCACCATCGATTGCATCCTCCTTATGTTTTCCAAGACACCAGACACTTCTTTCCCAACTTCCCTACTGAATCCAACCCCAAAATAATACCCATCAATACATATCTGGCTTCCACGTTGACTATCTTGGAAAAAAAATCTGTCTAAAATACAGCAATGCGGTCTGTATAACCTGCCACTTCTTAACCTCACAGAACCATTTCTTACGCCCATCACCGTAGACGCACCAAGGACGCAGCATTTCTTAGTACCCAGCGAGTCTGTTCCCACGTGGCTCAGTGGTAAAGAATCCACTTGCCAATGAAGGAGATGCAAGAGAGGCGGGTTCAATCCCTGCGGAAGGAAGATCCCCTGGAGGAGCAAGTGGCAACCCACTCCAGTATTCCTGCCTGGAAAATGCCATGGGCAAGAGGAGCCCGACAGGCTACAGTCCATGGGGCTGCAAAGAGTTTGGACGTGACTGAGTGTCATGAATCCCTTGAGAATGTAGTTCAAAGGCAGACTCCATTCACGACATTGGGGACGAAGCCTGAGATTCTGCATGTCTCACAAGTTGCCAAGTTTTCAGGGAAACCACTGAGTGAAACCACTCACTGTAGCCAGCCCACATTCCCATCATACCTGCAACTAGCCACTGTAAGGGGTCAATTAATGAAAGAAAATGCATCTAGAAGGAGAGTCAAGGAACACTGCCCTCAAAAGGCAACTTGGGACATCTTCAGGAATCCAACTGTAACATTTTTAGTCGGATCAATAAAAACTTTTGGAAAGCTTCACAGTAAAATGTAAATATTCTCATATTACAGTAGAAACAGTACTTAAAAAAAAAAATCAGAAAACAGGTAAAAGACTTGAGTAGACATTTTTCCAAAGAAGACATACAGGTGGTGAATACACACGTGAAAAGATGCTTCAACATCACTAATTATTAGAGAAGTCCAAATCAAAACTGCAATGAGTCATTACCTCACACTGGTCAGAATGACCATCATCTAAAAATCTATAAACAAGAAATGCTGGAGAGGGTGTGGAGAAAAGGGAACTCTCTTACATGCTGGTGGGAATGTAAACTTGTGCAGCCACTATGGAGAACAGTACAGAAGTTCCTTAAAAAACCAAAATGCAGAGCTACCATATGATCCAACAATCCCACTCCTAGGCATACAGCCAGAGAAAAACATTGCTTAAAAGGATACATGTGCTCCACTGTACAGGGCTTCCCTGAGAGCTCAGTTGGGAAAGATTCTGCCAGAGGAGACCCTGGTTTGATTCCTGGGTTGGGAAGATATACTGGAGAAGGGATACGCTACCCACTCCAGTATTCTTGGGCTTCCCTTGTGGCTCAGCTGGTAAAGAATCCACCGGCAATGCAGGAGACCTGGGTTCGATTCCTGGGTTGTTAAGGTGCCTTGGAGTAGGGAAAGGATCAGTCCTGGGATTTCTTTGGAAGGAATGATGCTAAAGCTGAAACTCCAGTACTTTGGCCACCTCATGCAAAGAGTTGGCTCATTGGAGAAGACTTTGATGTTGGGAGGGATTGGGGGCAGGAGGGGAAGGGGACGACCGAGGATGAGACGGCTGGATGGCATCACTGACTCGATGGACATGAGTCTGAGTGAACTCTGGGAGTTGGTGATGGACAGGGAGGCCTGGCGTGCTGAGACTGATGCTGAAGCTGAAGCTCCAATAGTTTAGCAAGCTGATGCTAAGCACCGACTCATTGGAAAAGACACAGATGGTGAGAAAGACTGAAGGCAAAAGGAGAAAGGGACAACAGAGGATGAGATGGCTGGATGGCATCACCAAAGCAACGGACATGAGTTTGAGCAGACTCCAGGAGATGGTGAAGGACAGGGAAGCCTGACGTGCCGCAGTCCACGGGACCGCAGAGTCGGACACGACTGAGCAACTCAACAGCAACAGCCTGGCAGACTCAACATTTTTTTACACAGCTGTTTGAGTCATAGATGCTTTGTCTGCTATTCTGAAATGGAACCCAACAGCCTGTTCACTTTCTCTTCTCTATTCAACAGTTCCGCTTTTCTTGAGCCCACGCCTGCCTTCAGTGAGAGCTTGTCTCTGTAAAGCAGCTCCTTCTCAGGGCTGCCCTGGTGATCTGGGGGTTAATACTTCCCCTTCCAATGCTGGAATTGCAGGTTCGATCCCTGGTTGGGGACCTAAGCTCTCGTATGACTCATGCCAAAAAAACAAAGCATAAAACAGATAGTAACAAATTCAATAAAGTCTTTAAAAAAATGGTCCACATCAAAAAAAAAAAAAAAGATTAAATTAAAAAAGGAGCTCCTCCTCCGTCTTGTAGCAGCCTTTGACCCAGCCTGTTCCAACCTTCACCAGAAACCTGTTCCTTAAACAGGCCCTCCTATCTTTTCTCTTCCTTTCCACCATCGATTGCATCCTCCTTATGTTTTCCAAGACACCAGACACTTCTTTCCCAACTTCCCTACTGAATCCAACCCCAAAATAATACCCATCAATACATATCTGGCTTCCACGTTGACTATCTTGGAAAAAAAATCTGTCTAAAATACAGCAATGCGGTCTGTATAACCTGCCACTTCTTAACCTCACAGAACCATTTCTTACGCCCATCACCGTAGACGCACCAAGGACGCAGCATTTCTTAGTACCCAGCGAGTCTGTTCCCACGTGGCTCAGTGGTAAAGAATCCACTTGCCAATGAAGGAGATGCAAGAGAGGCGGGTTCAATCCCTGCGGAAGGAAGATCCCCTGGAGGAGCAAGTGGCAACCCACTCCAGTATTCCTGCCTGGAAAATGCCATGGGCAAGAGGAGCCCGACAGGCTACAGTCCATGGGGCTGCAAAGAGTTTGGACGTGACTGAGTGTCATGAATCCCTTGAGAATGTAGTTCAAAGGCAGACTCCATTCACGACATTGGGGACGAAGCCTGAGATTCTGCATGTCTCACAAGTTGCCAAGTTTTCAGGGAAACCACTGAGTGAAACCACTCACTGTAGCCAGCCCACATTCCCATCATACCTGCAACTAGCCACTGTAAGGGGTCAATTAATGAAAGAAAATGCATCTAGAAGGAGAGTCAAGGAACACTGCCCTCAAAAGGCAACTTGGGACATCTTCAGGAATCCAACTGTAACATTTTTAGTCGGATCAATAAAAACTTTTGGAAAGCTTCACAGTAAAATGTAAATATTCTCATATTACAGTAGAAACAGTACTTAAAAAAAAAAATCAGAAAACAGGTAAAAGACTTGAGTAGACATTTTTCCAAAGAAGACATACAGGTGGTGAATACACACGTGAAAAGATGCTTCAACATCACTAATTATTAGAGAAGTCCAAATCAAAACTGCAATGAGTCATTACCTCACACTGGTCAGAATGACCATCATCTAAAAATCTATAAACAAGAAATGCTGGAGAGGGTGTGGAGAAAAGGGAACTCTCTTACATGCTGGTGGGAATGTAAACTTGTGCAGCCACTATGGAGAACAGTACAGAAGTTCCTTAAAAAACCAAAATGCAGAGCTACCATATGATCCAACAATCCCACTCCTAGGCATACAGCCAGAGAAAAACATTGCTTAAAAGGATACATGTGCTCCACTGTACAGGGCTTCCCTGAGAGCTCAGTTGGGAAAGATTCTGCCAGAGGAGACCCTGGTTTGATTCCTGGGTTGGGAAGATATACTGGAGAAGGGATACGCTACCCACTCCAGTATTCTTGGGCTTCCCTTGTGGCTCAGCTGGTAAAGAATCCACCGGCAATGCAGGAGACCTGGGTTCGATTCCTGGGTTGTTAAGGTGCCTTGGAGTAGGGAAAGGATCAGTCCTGGGATTTCTTTGGAAGGAATGATGCTAAAGCTGAAACTCCAGTACTTTGGCCACCTCATGCAAAGAGTTGGCTCATTGGAGAAGACTTTGATGTTGGGAGGGATTGGGGGCAGGAGGGGAAGGGGACGACCGAGGATGAGACGGCTGGATGGCATCACTGACTCGATGGACATGAGTCTGAGTGAACTCTGGGAGTTGGTGATGGACAGGGAGGCCTGGCGTGCTGCAATTCATGGGGTCACAAAGAGTCAGACACGACTGAGCGACTGAACTGAACTGACCCACTCCAATGTTCTGGCCTGGAGAATTCCATGAACTGTCTAGTCCATGGGGTTGCAAAGAGTCGGACACGACTGAGCGACTTTCCCTTTCCCTTTCCCCAATGTCCAGCAGAATTATTTGCAATAGGCAGGACATGGACGCAACCTACATGTCCATCAACAGGGGAATAGATAAAGAAGAGGTGGTACATATATACGATGGAATATTACACAGCCATAAGACAGAGCAAAATAATGACATTTGTAGGGATGTGGATGGCCCTAAAGATGATCATACCGAGTGAAGGAAGTCAGCTAGACAAAGACAAATATCGTATGACATCGCCTATGCATAGAAAGGAGATGTATAAATACACAATGGAACATCACTCAGCCAATAAAAAGAAATAATCTCATTTGTGTCAGGGGAGCCAGTGACTGAAACGGCCCTGCCTGGCCAGGCACAATAATAACCTCTTTCAGGAGTCATCTTACCACGGTAGGTCCTAGTAGAGAACGCAGAACTGAGAAACTACCACCAACTGGAAGAATTTATGAAAGACCAAAAGGAGAGAGGAGGCGTCAGGCCATGGGAGCTACTCACCTCCCAGAATTGGGGTGAGTGAAGTGAAAGTCGCTCAGTCTGACTCTTTGCGACGCCATGGACTATACAGTCTGTGGAATTCTCCAGGCCAAATACTGGAGTGGATAGCCTTTCCCTTCTTCAGGGGATCTTCCCAACCCAGGGATTGAACCCAGGTCCCCTTCATTGCAGGCAGATTCTTTACCAGCTGAGCCACCAGGGAAGCCCAAGAATACTGGAGTGGGTAGCTCATCCCTTCTCCAGGGGATCTTCTTGACGCAGGAATCAAACCAGGGTCTCCCGCATTGTAGGCAGATTCTTTACTAACTGAGCTACGAGGGAAGCCCCATGGCTCTGGGGCATAGCCAGCTAAAGGATGAATGGGAAAGCCCCTGGATATAACGTCACAGAGACAAATGACGTCACGTGTGTCTAAATGGCTACGCCGGCATCCACCTTGGCTGAGCGATGCAGGCGCCCCCAGGAAGCACCCTGAGTCAGAACGACTGGCTGAGGACAACCAGGAAAGGGATCCCATCACCTAAACCTAAGACTGTGAGCCGCGTGGCACAGCAGTCCTCTTGGGCTCCCTCACCCTCCTCCCGAGGGGTCCCCTTCCCAATCGAGTCTCTGGCTTGGTCAGCACAGGTGTCTCCTGGGACAATTCATTTCCAAGTGTTACCCGTGAGCCCCCGCTCAAGCCCTGGAAGGGGTCGCCCTTCCTGCAAAAGGGTGACACCCAGTATTGGACCGCAATTAGAAAGGCAAGGATTATGGGAGGGGACTTTGGGGGGGAATGGATACATGTGTACGTATGACTGAGACGCTTCACTCTTCAGCTGAAACTATCCCAACATTATGAATCGGCTGCACCCCAATGCAAAATACAAAGCTAAAGAAATGCAAGGACCTGTCACCTGAGGATGAAGACTAGAACCTTATCTCTGTATTTTGTTCTCTTGTGACTCTTCGACTTGATGCTATTTGTTTGCTGAGTCCGTCTCTACAGAGCTGGCTCCTGTCTGCGGCCATACCACCGTGAACACGCCCCATCTCGTCTGAGCTCAGAAGCTAAGCAGGGTCGGGCCTGGTTAGTGCCTGGATGAGAGAACCAGCTCTCACTGCTGGTCTGTCTCTGTGACGTCACTGCCAGGGGCTTTCCCATTCGTATTTTAACTGGACCTCTCTGCTGAACTCAACAGAGTGGGCTACTGGTACAATGGAAATGTACAACTCTGGCTTCAGGGAGGAAGCGGTTCTTTCCATAGCATTACTCCCACGCAAACCTCAATTTTATTCTTTATAAAGAGTCAATAATAAAAAATATTTCAGTATTTACCTCTTGCCATACTGTATGAGCCTCAGGCCCAAACCTATGGGTTCCAGCAAAAGCAATTCCAAGACGGAAGTTTATATTAAGACAAGCTTACCTTAGGAAAAAAGAGAAAAAAAAAAAAAAAAAAAGATTCAATTGATAAACCTTTAGCCAGACTTATAAAGAGAAAAAGGGAAAGGGCCCTAATCCATAAAATTAGAAATGAAAATTAGTTCTGACACCACAGAAATATAAAGGACTATAAGATACTACCACAAGGAACTATATGTCAATAAAATGGACACTGAAAAGAAATGGACAAATTCTTAGGAGGGTATAATCTTCCAAGACTGAACCAGGAAGACACAGAAGATATGAACAGACCAATTACAAGAACTGAAACTGAATCTGTAATTTAAAAACTCCCAACAAACAGAAGTCCAGGACCAGATGGCTTCACAGGTGAATTCTATGAAATATCTATAGAAGAGTTAACAGCTATCCTTGTGAAACTATTCCAGAAAATTGCAGAGGAAAAAATACTTCCATACTCATTCTATGAGGCCACCATCACATTGATACCAAGATCAGATAAAAATATCGCATAGAAAAAAAATTACAGGCCAATATCACTTACGAATAGAGGCGAAAGTCCTCAAAAAAAAAAAAAAAAAAAACAAAACAAAACCAGCAAACTGAATCCAACAGCACATTAAAAGGGTCTTACACAAATATCAAGTGGGATTTATTCCAGGGATGCAAGGATTTTTTCAATAGTCACCAATCAGCATGATACACATTAACAAATGAAAGAATAAAAACTATACGATCATCTCAATAAAAGCAGAAAAGTCTTTTGATAAAATTCAACATGCATTTATGATAAAATTCTCCAGAACGTTTATGATAAAAGTTTCTCCAGAAAGGCAATCTACTTCAACATAATAAAAGCCAAGTATGATAAACCCATGAAGAAGGCTGAGTGCTGAAGAATTGATGCTTTGGAACTGTGGTGCTGAAGAGGACTCTTGAGAGTCCCTTGGACTGCAAGGAGATCCAACCAGTCCAGTCTAAAGGAAATCAGTCCCGAATGTTCATTGGAAGAACTGATGCTGAAGTTGAAACTCCAATGCTTTGGCCACCTGATGCGAAGGGCCAACTCACTGGAAAGGGCTTTGGTGCTGGGAAAGATAGGGATACCCTGGTGGCTCAGACAGTGAAGAATCTGGCTGCAATGCAGGAGACGTGAGTTTGATCTCTGATTAGGAAGATCCCCTGGAGAAGGAAATGGCAACCCCACTCCAGTACTCTTGCCTGGAGAATCCCATGGACAGAGGAGCCTGGTGGGCGGCAGTCCATGGGGTCGCAAAGAGTCAGACACGTCTGAGCAACTAACACTTTCACTTTTTCTGGGAGAAAGACTGAGGGCAGCAGGGGAAGTGGATGACAAAGGATGAGATGGTCGGATGGCATCACTGACTCAACTGACATGAGTTTCAGCAAACCCTGAGAGGTGGTGAAGTACAGGGAAGCCAGGCGTGCTGCGGTCCATGGCGTCACAGAGAGTCGGACATGACTCAGCGACTGCACAAGAACAGAGAATGAGAAGCCCACAGCTGACATCATACTCAAAGGTGCAAAATTGAAAGCATTTTCCTCTAAAACCAGGAACACGGTAAGGATGTCCACTGTCACTAATATTACTCAACAGAGTTTTGAAAGTCCTAACCACAACAATTAGAGAAAAAAAAAAATAAAAAAGGACTGTAAATTAGAAGAGCAGAAATGAAACTGTCACTGGTTGCAGATAACATGATACTATACAAAGAAAATCCTACCGATGCCACCAGAAAACTACTAGAGATCAGCAATGAATTTGGTAAAGTTGCAGGATGCAAAATTAAAACACAGAAATGTGTCCCTTTTCTATACACTAAGAACGAAAAATTAGAAAAAGGAATTAAGGAAACATTCCTATGGACCATATCAAAAAGAATAAAATATCTAGCAATCATCCCACATAAGGAGGCAAGACACATGTACTCGGAAAACTTTCAGGTGCTGATGAAAGAAAGCAAAGACAACACAAACAGATGGGAAGATATATGATGCTCTTGAATTGGAAAAATCAAATTGGCAAAATCACTGTAGTACCCACAGCAATGTACAGATTCAATGTAATCCCTATCGAATTATCTAGGGCAGTTTTCATAGTACTAGAACAAAAAAAATTTTTTTTAATTTGTATGGAAACACAAAAGATCCCAAATAACCAAAGCAATCTTGAGAAAGGAGAACAGAGTTGGGGGAATAAGGTCAAAAACATAAGTAAAAAAGAAAGTGGCTCTCCCTATAAAAAATAAAACAAAACATAAAAAATACTTATCCTGTCTTAGCTGTCATTGAGCATTTATTCTGCCAGATGAGTGCTACCATCCATTTGTCACACTCTGAAAACAAAAAATATTGAGCATGTGGTCAGCGCCTGTAAAATGCGTGCATTAAACTATACATGACATAGTGTGTAATCTCATCTCAGAAGGTTAACATGTCATTATTGCATGTGTGCTGAATATTTTTGGAGGTTGTACATCTTTTTTGCTACAGTGAATGTATTGTTCCACTGCTGATATAAAATCACTATTACTTTTCATGTATTAGTAAAGCATTTCTAATGAATTCTTTAACTTCTTGTAATACTCTTTCAGTTGATTATCTTGGGTTTTCAGGAACAGAATCATTCACTGGTTCTTCAACTACTTAGCATATATGCATGATGCTAGAGACAACTTATACATTGATGATCAGTTCAGTTCATTTGCTCAGCTGTATGTGACTCTTTGTGACCCCATGGACTGCAGCACGCCAGGCTACCCTGTCCATCACCAACTCCTGGAGTTTACTCAAACTCATGTCCATTGAGTCGGTGATGCCATCCAACCATCTCATCCTCTGTAATCCCTTTCTCCTCCCGTCTTCAATCTTTCCCAGCATCAGGGTTTTTTCCAATGAGTACTCCTGCCTGGAAAATCCCATGGACGGAGGAGCCTGGTGGGCTGCAGTCCATGGGGTCACAAAGAGTCAGACACGACTGAGTGACTTCACTTTCAATTTTCACTTTCACACATTGGAGAAGGAAATGGCAACCCACTCCAGTGTTCTTGCCTGGAGAATCCCAGGGACAGGGGAGCCTGGTGGGCTGCCGTCTCTGGGGTCGCACAGAGTCGGACACGACTGAAGCGACTTAGCAGCAGCAGAGACAACTTGTAAGTGATCATCAGTTCAGTTCATTCGTTCAGCCGTGTGTGATTGTTTGTGACCCCATGGACTGCAGCACGCCAGGCCTCCCCTGTCCATCAGCAACTCCTGGAGTTTACTCCAACTCATGTCCATTGAGTCGGTGATGCCATCCAACCAACTCATCCTCTGTCGTCCCTTTCTCCTTCCACCTTCAATCCTTCCCAGCATCAGGGTCTTTTCCAATGAGTAGGCTCTTCACATCAGGTGGCCAAAGTTGCAGCTTTAGCATCACTTGTTTCTATGTCCTATAAAGATAAATACCATTTTCTACTAGAAGTTAAGTACAACTTTTGCAGAAACAGCTGATTCCAGAGCTGGGGCAGAGAAGGTATAAGAAAAGCCTGGAAAGTACTGTTCCGGAAAGCAAGCGACTGCTCAAAGAGTGATGAGTATCTGTCTAAAGGACACAGGATCCTAACAGCCAAGATCTGCAAACAACCTAAATGCCCATCGACAGACGGATGGATAAAGAAGAGGTGGTACATGTGTACAACGGAATACTACTCAGCCGTTAAAAGGAAGGAAATAATGCAATCCGTAGCAGCAGGGATGCAAGCAGAGATGATCACACGAAGTCAGGTCAGTCAGAGAAAGACAATCACCACGTGACATCACTTACATGTGGAATCTAACATACGGCACAGATGAGCCTACCTACAAAATGGAAGCACGCTCAGAGATACACAGAGCAGACTTGTGGTTGCCAATGGGGAGGGGGGCAGGGAGGGTTTCGGAGCTCTGCATTGGCAGATGCAACCTATGAGGTCGAGGATGGATAAGAGACAAGGGCCTACTGAAGAACACAGGCAACTATATTGAAACCCTGCGGGAAACCATAATGGCAAGGAATTAAAAGAATGTCTATATGTCATTAACTGAAGAAAAGGGGTGTGTGTGTGTGCATATATATATGTTCACATACATACATATAGGTATATAATGGAATATTACTCAGCCAGGAAAAGGAATGACATTGTGTCATTTACAGAGACATGGATGGATCTAGGCTCTCTCATACAGAGTGAGGTAAGTCAGAAAGAGAAAAACAAATGTTGCATGTTAACAGCTATGTGTGGAATCTACAAAAATGGTGTAGATGATCTTATTTGCAAAACAGAAATAGAGACAGAGACGTGAAGAGACAGGGACACCAGGGAGAAAGGGGTGGTGGTGGGATGACCTGGGAGGTCGGCATTGACACATGTTCATTATTGCTAACTGCTAAGTCACTTCAGTCGTGTCTGACTCTGTGCCACCCCATAGGTGGCAGCCCACCAGGCTCCACCGTCCCTGGGATTTTCCAGACAAGAGTACTGGAGTGGGGTGCCATTTCCTTTTCCAATGCAGGAAAGTGTAAAATGAAAGTGAAGTCGCTCAGTTGTGTCTGACTCTTAGCGACCTCATGGACTGCACCCCACCAGGCTCCTCCGTCCATGGGATTTTCCAGACAAGAGTACTGGAGTGGGGTGCCATTGCCTTCTCTGATGTTCATTATTAACACTACATATAAAACAGATAACTAATGAGAACCTGCTGTATCGCTCAGGGAATTATACTCAGTGCTTTGTGGTGACCTAAATAGGAAGGAAATCCAAAAAAGACGGGATATGTATCTATGGATAGCTGATTCACTTTGGTGTACAGTAAAAAAGCAACACGATACTGGAAAGCAACTATGCTTCAACAAAAATTAATTTAAAAATATAAAAGTATAATTAATTTTTTACAGTGGGCAGAAGATGGGAATGGACATGTCTCCAAAGAAGGCATGCTGATGACCGACAGGCACATAGAAAAGATGTTACTCACTGTTTAGTTATTAGACAAATGAAAATCAAAACTAAAAAGAGGTGTCACCTCACACCAGTCAGAATGGCCATATTCAAAACATCTATAAAATGCCAAATGCTAGCTAGGGTGTGGAGAAAAGGGCACCCTCCTACACTGGGAATGTAAGTTGGTACCGCCACTGTGAAGAACAGCATGGAGGTTCCTTAAAAGATTAAAAACAGAGCTAGGATATGATCCAGCAATCCCACTGCTGGGCATGTATTGGAGAAAACCATAATTCAAAAAGATACATGTATCCCAATATTCATGGCAGCAGTATTTACAATACCCAAGACAGAGAGACAACCTAAGCGTCCATCAAGATGAATGGTTAAGGATGAGGTAATATATGTACAGTGGAATGTTACACAGCCATAAAAAATAATAAAATAATGCAATTTGTAGCAACACAGATGGAACCAGATATTAACATACTAACTGAAGTACGGCAGACATGGACAGACAAATATCACATGATTATCACTTAGAATATGAAAGAAATGATACATATGAACTTATCTCCTAACAGAAATAGATTCACAGACACAGACAACAAACTTATGGTTATCAAAGGGGGAAGGAGAGAGAGAGAAATCAGGAGTTTGGGATCGGCATATACACTTCCTATAGCTCAAACGGTAAAGAATCTGCTTGTGATTCAGGAGACAAGGGTTCGATCCCTGGGTTGGGAAGTTCCTCTGAAAAAGGGAATGGTAATCCACTCCAGTATTCTTGCCTGGAGAATTCCATAGACAGACAAGCTTGGCGGGCTGCAGTCCGTGGTGTCACAAAGAGTTAGACACCACTAAAAGGCTAACACACACACATACATAAAATGGATAATCAACCAGGACTTACTAGCATAGGAAACTATACTCAATATTCTGTAACAACTTATAAACTAATTGGGAAAACGGTATGTACATATGCATGTAAAAGTGAAGCACTTTACCATATACTTGAAACCAACACAATATCATAAACCAACTACACTTTAATAAAAAATAAAATATAAAGATAAGACATCCCTGGTGGTCCAGTGATTAAGATTCCATGCTTCCAATGCAAGGGGCACGTGTTTTATCTCTGGTTGGGGAACTAAGATCCTACATTCTGAGTGTTGCAGCCCCCCAAAAATAAAGAGATAAAAAATAAAGTGGCTCTTCCTATTAAAAAAAAAA
>SJYT01068898.1:63205-118610 GCA_006410635.1 Cephalophus harveyi
AAAAAAAAAAAAGAGGAAGGGGAGGGCGGGGGGGGGGGGGGGGGGGGGGGGGGGGGGAAGGAAACAGCCTTTCTTGGCGGTCATTGAGCATTTTTTTCTGCCAGATCCACAATGCCACACCTGTCACATTGTGAAAAAGAAATAATTGAGCATGTGACCAGAGTGTGTAAAATGTGTGGCTTAATACGACTATACACCACGCAGGGTGCAATCTTCCCATCTCAGAAGATTATATGTCATTATCGCATAAGCAGGCAAACATGAAGTTTTCATATATGTCTTCTGCATTTTAAATACATGATGCATCTTTTGCTACAGTGAATGTATTGCTCAACTTTTCAAGTTCTGCTGGTACAAAAGTACTATCAATTTTCATATATTATTATACCATTTTTAAAGAAGTCTTTTCCTGCTCATAACACTTTTTCAGTTGATTATCTTGGGTTTCCTGGCATAGGATCACTCACGATTCCTCAACCATTGAGCGTCTGTGGTGTTTTAGCTCACGTGCATGCTGCTGGACACAACCAACTAATGATAAGGGCTTTGTTTTTTCCCCCACCACATTTCTTCAGATGTATTTTCTAGGGCTGCTGAAACCACTGGCATAGAAGCAGAGATGCCAGACTTGCTTGGTCTTATTCCTGATTAAATGGAATGTCTTTCACACTTAATTACTGAGAATCGGCTTGTCATTCAAAAGTCATTGATTTTTTTAATGATTTTTTTTTTTAATTTAAACCTCTTTTTATTCTAAGCTGAATATCACTATTTTTTTAATCTAGCATACCTATTGAAAGTTATCAAGTTAATGCATCAGACAGTTCTTTAATGTTCTTTTTGGCAATTTGCATAGTGACTTAATTTAGAATTTTATTCAACTATCACAATCCAGTTATCGAACAATGGACTGGAATCGCAACCAAGTAGACAAGCAAGGAGAACTTATATATAAAAAGATACAGAGATGAATGTAGAAATAAATATTCATAGGTGTAAATGTTGCTATGCCCACAGACATGTACATAAATGTCCAGATTCCATAGCTCTACTCATTGAGAAGACCTGGGAGTGGCGTGATGCCAATAATACTGTTATTTTGCTGATCAATTTTGTTTATATGTGTGCTATGCTCAGACACTCAGCAGTGTCTGACTCTTCTCTGACCCCATGGACTGTAGCTCGCCAGGCTCCTCTGTCCATGGGATTTCCCAGGCAACAATACTGGAGCCGGTTGCCATTTCCTCCTCTGCAGGATCTTTCCGGCCCAGGGATCGAACCTGTGTCTCTTATGTCTCCTGCATTGGCAGGTGGGTCCTTCACCACTAGCACCACCTGGGAAGCCCTTGTTTATCTGTACCATGAATATAAATCTTCTACTGGAAGAAGTGCAGGCTTTGGAGACATAGCTGATTCCAGAGAAGGTACCAGATAAGCCTCAAGATTACTGTCCCAGAAAGCAAGGAATTGCTCAGAGTGACAAGGATCTGTCAACAGGACAGAGCATCACAACAGTCAAGACAAAGAAACAAACTAACTGTCCATCAGCTGGCTGAATGGATAAAAAAGATGTGGCACATACATACAATGGAATACTCCTCAGCCATGAGAAAGAATGAAATAATGCCGTTTGCAGCCACATGGATGCAACTAGACATTACCGTACTGAGTGAAGTAAGCTGAACTAACTCAGAAAGAGAATGACTAATGCCATATTATAGCACTTCAGTCCAGTTTAGTCGCTCAGTCGCTCCCGACTCTTTGTGACCTCATGGACTGCAGCACACCAGGCCTCCCTGTCCATCACCAACTTCCAGAGCCTGCTCAAACTCGTGTCCATGGAGTCGGTGATGCCATCCAACCATCTCATCCTCCGTCATCCCCTTCTCCTCCTGCCCTCAATCTTCTCCAGCATCAGGGTCTTTTCCAATGAATCGGTTCTTTGCATCAGGTGGCCAGAGTATTGGACTTCCAGCTTCAGCATCAGTCCTTCCTATGAATATTCAGGACCAATTTCCTTTAGGCTCACTTACATGTGGAATGTAAACTTTGGCAAGGATGCACCTATATACAAAATGGAAACAGACTCACACAGAACAGACTCATGGTTATGTGGAGGGGTGAAGATTGGGAGTTTGGGGTTGGCAGATGAAAACTATTATAGGTAGTTATATATATATGTGTGTGTGTGTGTGTGTATATATATACATGGTTATATATATATATATGGCTATACATAGGATGGATGATCAACAAGCTCCTACTATATATAATATCCTGTGATGAACCATAATGGAAAGGAATATTGAAAAAGAGGATGTCTATATGTGTGTGAGTGAGTCATTTTACAGCAGAGATTGGCACCACATTGTAAACTATACTTCAAAACAAACAAACAAAAAAACAAAGAACACGGGAATCAGCTGACACGGGCTCCCACTGATCAAACTGAGGAAAATTCAAGCATCTAAATACACGATGATTGTTACAGATTATAATCCATTTAATCCATTAAATAGGAAGCTATGAGTCTGTACAGGTATAAACAAATGAGAATCTTGGTAGAGACCATGATATCGACATGGTCTTTGTGTATGAATCACTGACCACATGATTCATGGTCTTTACCAAGATTTTCATTTGTTTATACCTGTACAAACCCAGAGAAGGCAATGGCAACCCACTCCTGTACTCTTGCCTGGAAAATCCCATGGACGGAGGAGCCTGGTGGGCTGCAGTCCATGGGGTCACAAAGAGTCAGATACGACTGAGTGACTTCACTTTCACTTTTCACTTTCATGCATTGGAGACGGAAATGGCAACCCACTCCAGTGTTCTTGCCTGGAGAACCCCAGGGATGGCGGAGCCTGATGGGCTGCCGTCTACGGGGTTGCACAGAGTCGGACACGACTGAAGCGACTTAGCAGCAGCAGCTGCAGTACAGACCCATAGCTTCCTCTTTAATGGATTAAAATAACTTGCCCACAAGGTAGTTACGGAACAGACTAACTTCATACCGAAGAAGCCTGGCAGACACCGCTTTTAACCAAGGATGAGTCCGTTCTCATCTGCTGAGATTTAGTAAGAAGCTGGCGGCACATGTGCAACTTCCCTGCCAGTCCTGAGAACACAGCAGATGAAAACGAAATGAGGGAAAGCCTATACAACAACTGTGGAGGGTTGAATAGTACCCCTCCAGTATTCGGGTCCACCCAGCCTCTCAGAACGTGACCTTCTTTGGAACCAGGTCTTTGCAGATACAAGTCATTAAAAAAAAAATCAAATGGGACCATTCCACATTGAGGGTGAGTCCTAACTCCAATCAGGGTTTCACTGGTGGCTCAGACGGTAAAGAATCCGCCTGCCCGTGCAGGAGACCCTGGTTGGATCCCTGGGTCGGGAAGATGCCCTGGAGGAAGGGCATGGCAACCCACTCCAGGATTCTTGCCTGGAGAATCCCATGGACAGAGGAGTCTGGCGGGCTACGGTCCATGGGGTCGCAGAGACTCAGACACGGCTGGAGAACGGCACGCTCACACACTAAGTCCCATGACTGGTGTACCTACAGGGGCGTAAGAGGACAGGGAAACACAGAGGGAAGATGCTCCCATGAAGACAGAGATAGAGTGATGCTTTCACAAGCCAAGAAATGCCCAGGAGTGCCAGCAGCCACAAGGCGGTGGGGGTGAGACTCTGGAGTTCAGTTCTCTCCAAGTTCTTGCCAACACCTTGATTTCCGCTCTTCTGCCCTCCTCAACTGTCAAAGACCCATTCTGTGCTTTTTCAAGCTACCCTGTTTGTGGCACTTACCACAGCAACCCTAGGAAACTAACATGACCCACAATCTTCCAAACTCCCAGGGCCATGAAGTCAGAAAAAAAATAAGACAGTCTAGACGGAAGGAAACCGAAGACCAAGTGGAACTTGCCATTCTTACCAGACTTCTTTTGTCATAAAAGACATTCTTGGGACAACTGAAGAACTTGAGACGACTCTGAGCATTCAAGCAACGTTAATCACCTGATTTTTTTGATTCTCATATTGTGCTTGGGTAGGAGAAAGTGGTTTCCCTGGTGGCTCAGCTGGTAAAAGAATTCTCCTGCATTGCGGGAGACCTGGGTTCGATCCCTGGCTTGGGAAGATCCCCTGGAGAAGGGAAAGGCTACCCACTCCAGTATTCTGGCCTGGAGAATTCTACAGTCATGGGGTCGCAAAGACTCGGACACGACTGAGCAACTTTTTCACCTTCACTTTCTAGGAAAATGTGCTTGCTGGTTGGTGGGATGTCAGGTGGGGGAAATTGGATCCAGGTGACTGGGGAAAATGCCTGTTACTCAAGAGCCAATATTTAAGATTCTCTTAGAAGTTGCTGTTGCTTAAAAAGGTCCACCTCAGTGCATCCCTGGCGGTCCAGTGGTTAAGAATCTGCCTTCCAATGCAAGGGACTCGGGTTTGAGCCCTGGTCAGGGAGGTAAGATCCCACATGCAGGGCAATTGAAGCCTGTCTGCTAAACTAGAAGGGGAGTGGGTAACAGGCAGGAACGCTAGGGTTTCCAAGCGAAGCAAACAGACTGCAAGTGTCAGATGGTTTGTTTGTTTTTTTTCCCTCTCTCTTAAGCGGCAGGAGGAAACACACTACAAGTGTTGGACAATTTTTTTTTTTCTCTTCTCTATACAAAATTAAAAAGGACATTTCTTTTAAAATTCTGGGTTGCCAGGACGACACCTGGTTCCACCTGAACTGAACTTTTCTCAAACCTTGAGCTCAGCAATGCGTTTTTCTTACGGAAGGGCTTTCCTTAAGCTATGCTAATGAACTCTGTATTTATCTTAGACTCTGCCTGTCTTCACTTCGGTTCCGCCTAAGACTCAGAACCCATAAGGGCTCAACAAAGCGGTATGTTTGACTCAGGGAAATGTGCTCTTAAGCTATGTTAATGAAACCATGTATCTGCTCAGAAACTTGCCTTTCTTTAAGATCCATGTCAATGGTTTCATGGCCCAGGATGACTCACCTGGTGCCAATGCATCTGTGGGTGAGGGGCCTGGTGCCAGTCTCTGAGTTTTGGGGCATTTCCTTCCTCTTATTAGCAGCTTGCCAATAGGTAAACAGGGCTTCCCTCATAGCTCAGTTGGTAAAGAATCCACCTGCAATGCAGGAGACCCTGGTTCGATTCCTGGGTCAGGAAGATCCCCAGGAGAAGGGATAGGCTACCCACTCCAGTATTCCTGGGCTTCCCTGGTGGCTCAGCTGCTATACAGTCATGGGGTCGCAAAGACTCGGACACGACTGAGCAACTTTTTCACCTTCACTTTCTAGGAAAATGTGCTTGCTGGTTGGTGGGATGTCAGGTGGGGGAAATTGGATCCAGGTGACTGGGGAAAATGCCTGTTACTCAAGAGCCAATATTTAAGATTCTCTTAGAAGTTGCTGTTGCTTAAAAAGGTCCACCTCAGTGCATCCCTGGCGGTCCAGTGGTTAAGAATCTGCCTTCCAATGCAAGGGACTCGGGTTTGAGCCCTGGTCAGGGAGGTAAGATCCCACATGCAGGGCAATTGAAGCCTGTCTGCTAAACTAGAAGGGGAGTGGGTAACAGGCAGGAACGCTAGGGTTTCCAAGCGAAGCAAACAGACTGCAAGTGTCAGATGGTTTGTTTGTTTTTTTTCCCTCTCTCTTAAGCGGCAGGAGGAAACACACTACAAGTGTTGGACAATTTTTTTTTTTCTCTTCTCTATACAAAATTAAAAAGGACATTTCTTTTAAAATTCTGGGTTGCCAGGACGACACCTGGTTCCACCTGAACTGAACTTTTCTCAAACCTTGAGCTCAGCAATGCGTTTTTCTTACGGAAGGGCTTTCCTTAAGCTATGCTAATGAACTCTGTATTTATCTTAGACTCTGCCTGTCTTCACTTCGGTTCCGCCTAAGACTCAGAACCCATAAGGGCTCAACAAAGCGGTATGTTTGACTCAGGGAAATGTGCTCTTAAGCTATGTTAATGAAACCATGTATCTGCTCAGAAACTTGCCTTTCTTTAAGATCCATGTCAATGGTTTCATGGCCCAGGATGACTCACCTGGTGCCAATGCATCTGTGGGTGAGGGGCCTGGTGCCAGTCTCTGAGTTTTGGGGCATTTCCTTCCTCTTATTAGCAGCTTGCCAATAGGTAAACAGGGCTTCCCTCATAGCTCAGTTGGTAAAGAATCCACCTGCAATGCAGGAGACCCTGGTTCGATTCCTGGGTCAGGAAGATCCCCAGGAGAAGGGATAGGCTACCCACTCCAGTATTCCTGGGCTTCCCTGGTGGCTCAGCTGCTAAAGAATCCACCTGCAATGCGAGAGACTTGGGTTTGATCCCTGGGTCGGGAAGATCCCCTGGAGAAGAGAAAGGCTACCCAGTCCAGTATTCTGGACTGTATAGTCCATGGGGTCACAAAGAGTCGGACACGACTGAGCAACTTTCACTAATAGGTATGTAACTTCTTGCTAAAAACTGGCAAGGGGGCACTCTTTCTGCCCCCTTCTGATGTCTATGTCAGAAGCTTTCTCTCTCTCTTCTATACTCTAATAAAACTTTATTACACAGAAAGCTCTGAGCAATCGAGCCTTGTCTCTGGCCCTGGACTGATTTCCTCTCTGTCAGGCACAGGTTGGAAAAGAATTTCCAGACATGCGACAGAAAGACAGGGAAATAACGTTTATTAGAGGGGGAGATGCTGTTGGAACAGTGGGCCAGCTCAAGGGAGAACCGACGTTGAACAGGGGTCCTTTGTCCACTTTTATACCCAGGGTAAAAGGGTTGGGACAGGGGTCTCATGGGTCATTTGCTGATTGGATAAGGCATGTATACTGGGCGGAGGGAAGAGTAGGGCAAATATCTTCTCCCTGTGGGCTAGCAGGGGAGACGGGTTATATTGTTCCATTAATAGTTACAACCTGCAGCGGAGGGAAGGATGACAAGGGTCTGGTTTTTCCCCTTCCTGCATTCCAAGACCCTTCTTGGTTTTATGTGCTCTTCCATACTTGCTTCACAACCCTCTCCTCTGGAGGCCAAGAATTCCGGCGTCATTCATGGCTCATAGCAACTGCCTTTGAAAGGCCTGGGGCCACAATGCACAGAGCCCACACCCTCTGGGACTCACACAGCCACAACCACAAGCCCACATGCTCTGCCGCTGACGTGTCACAACTACTGACAAGCCCACACACTGCAACAAAGAGCCCACGGGCCTCAATGAAGACCCCACCCAGCCATAAATGCACAAATACAAATTTTTTAATTAAAAAACAAAAAATTTAAAATAATTTTTAAAAATCCACCTAATAATCAGGGAAATAGAAATTGAGGCAAAAATACAAATGGAAGCAAAAAAGAAACAGCATGTCTTCGAATACTGATTAGAAGAAAATCAGTAAGTCGGAGGAAACCGGGTATAGATAAAAATGAGCAGCGATAGGACTTCGTGTTCAGTTCTGTACGTGAGGAAGAGGTGCCCCTGTATCGGACAGAAGTTTTGCGGTCTCTGCTTCAGTTGAAACAGTGATGTGCAACCTGTGATGACCCAGAATCCCAGCTGTGCACAGGGTACCCTCGGATTTACACGCACTGTCCAGGACACATGACCGACGAAGGTCGTCCCGAAACTGTTTGTGAGGACTGAAGACTCGAGGTGACCGAAATGTCCATGGACAAGAATCACGGATAAAGAAATTGTGACAGGTTGGAACAAGAGTTGAAATGTTTGAGCCTGACCTAGATTTATAGCAGGGATCTAACTCGAAGATAAATGGTCAACTGAGAAAAAGGAATGAAATGACATCCACTGAGTGATGACAATATGCAAATGTTAACAGGCACACAAAGATACTCGATTGTGTTATAACTGTACGTGTGTTTTTGTATATGTATGAATATGTATTTAGTAGAGGCCTACTTCGGTAAAACTGGTACCCTTGGGAAACGGGAGAGATCCAGAATAAAAGGAGAGGAGCTTTAGATTTAAAATTTAATATTTTTGACTGCTTTTAAAATGCCAGAACAAATATGCTAATTGCCAGCAGTTAAATTAAGGCATGAAACATGAGGCTGTCCTTCTTAATGCTTTCCATGTTTTTGTTTTTCCAGTGTTGAAAGATACTGTAAAAGTAAATAGAGTTGTTTTCTTAATGGAAATGTCATTTTGATAAAACAAAGCAAACAAAAAGGGTAGGATTCTCAGGGATCCAGAGATTCTTCAATACACGCATATTAAACAATCTGATATACCATATTAACAAACTGAAGGATAAAAACCATATGATAATTTCAATCGAAGGATAAAATCCATATGATAATTTCAATACATACAGAAAAGGCTTTTAACAAAATTCAGCAGTCATTTATGACAAAAAAAATACAAACAACTCTTCAAAAAATGGGCATAGAAGGAACCTGCCTTAACTTAATAAAGGCCATACACAACAAACCCACATCCCTGGTGGCTCAGACGGTAAAGCCCCTGCCTGCAATGCAGGATCCCTGGGTAGGGAAGATCCCCTGGAGAAGGAAATGGCAACCCACTCCAGTATTCTTGCCTGGAGAATCCCAAGGACCAAACAGCCTGGTAGCCGAGTCCCTTTGCTGTCCGCCTGAAATTATCACAACATTTTAAATTGGCTACAGTCCATGGGGTCACAAAGAATCAGACACGGCCAAGTGACTAACACACACACAGACAACAAACCCACAGCACACAGCTTTTTCAGTGGGGAGAAACTGAAAGCATTCCCTCTAAGATCAGCAACAAGACGAGGACGCCTCTGTTGAAAACGGACTTATGGACAAGGGGAGAGGAGAAGAGCGACAGGGTGAGACAAATGGAGAGGAAGCGTCTGCACTAACATGTGTCAACAGAGAGCCAACGGGAACTCGCTGTATAACTCAGGATCTCAGACAGGGGCTCTGTAATAACCAGAGGGGTGGGAGCGGGCGGGAAGCGGGAGGGACACTCAAGACAGCGGGGATGTATGTACACCTGTGGTTAATTCAAGCTGGTGTATGACTGAAACCAAACCAGACTGTAAACCAATCAATCGATTAAAAATAAGTACATTTTTTTTAAAAGGTAGGGTTGTGCCATTAAAGGAGAGATGTATGCAACAGAGAAATGGATAAAGAAGGCATGTTACATGTGGAATATTACTCAACCATCATAAAGAATGAGACCATGCCATTTACAGCAACACGGATGCGCATAAAGACGATCACACTGAGTGAAGCAAGTCAGACAGAGAAGGAGAACCATCATGTGACATCCCTTACATGTGGGATCCAAAAAGAAATGACACAAATGAGCTTACCAACAAAACACAAACAGACCCACTGACTTAGAGAAAAAACTTATGGTTGCCAAGGGGGAAAAATGGGGTGAAGGGACAGTCAGGGAGTTTGGGATGGACATGGACACACTGCTGCATTTAACATGGAGAACCAGCAAGGACCTGCTGGACGGCACAGGGAACTCTGCTCAATACTCTGTAATCACCTTATGGTCACTAGGAGGAAGGATGGGGGAAGGGATAGTCAGGGAGTCTGGGATGGACATGGACACACTGCTGTGTTTAACATGGAGATCCAACAAGGAGCTGCTGGACAGCACAGGGAACTCTGCTCAGTGTCATGTGGCAGCCTGGATGGGAGGGGAGTTTGCGGGAGAATGGATACATGTCCATGTATGGCTGAGTCCCTTTGCTGTCTGCCTGAAATTATCACAACATTTTTAATTGGCTATACCCCATTACAAAATAAAAAGTTACAAAGGAAAGATGTACAGATATGAATGCCCATCAAATACAGCACTCAAAACATTTCTGAGCATCCTTCAGTTCAGTTCAGTTCAGTCTCTCAGTCGTGTCCAACTCTTTGTGACCCCATGAATCGCAGCACGCCACGCCTCCCTGTCCATCACCAACTCCCAGAGTTCACTCAGACTCACGTCCATCGAGTCAGTGATGCCATCCAGCCATCTCATCCTCTGTCGTTCCCTTCTCCTCCTGCCCCCAATCCCTCCCAGCATCAGGGTCTCTGTGATAGCATCAATAGCATCAATGAGTCAACTTGAAATGTTGTTGAATCACGCAAAGACGCCGGGATTCTTGGCCCCTGCAGGAGAAGAATTCAATCCGGGGCCAGAGACGAGGCTTGATCACTCAGAGCTTTTATTTAATAAAGTTTTATTAAAGTATAAAGGAGACAGAGAAAGCTTCTGACATAGGCATCAGAAAGGGACAGAAAGAGTACCCCCCTGCTAGTCTTCAGCTGGATGTTATACAGTCACTAGCAATCTGTTAATGAAAGAAAGGAATGTCTTAAAACTCAGAATGGCACCAGGCCCCTCACCCATAAGATGCATTTTGGGATAACCTTGGCACCAAATGGCTCATCCTGGGCCATAAAATGATTAACTGGAATCTTGAAGAAGGGCAGATCACCATACAAATAGTTTCATTTACATAGATTAGGGGAACAGTATCTGAGTATAACATACTGGTTTGTCAAGTAGGTTCTGAGCCAAGAGGCAGAACCAACTTGAAGACAGAGTTTGGGGTAAATGCATAGTATATTAGCTAGCTTAAGATAAACATTTCCATAAGAAAAAGGCATTGGCTATCTCTAGGTTTGAGAATAGTTAACTTCAGGTGAAACCAGATGTCATTATGGCAACACAGTATTTTAAGAGAAAAAACTTTCACATTTGTATAGAGAAAGAAAAAATATCACTAGTCTGTTTCCTCCTGGTGCTTAAGAGAGAGAAAAATGTCTGACAGTTGCAGGCTCTTTCATCCGTTTGGAGACCCCTGGCCTTCCTGCCTGTTACCCTCTCAAACTCTTTTCATGAAGTGGCCGAAGTACTGGAGCTTCAGCTTTAGCATCATTCCTTCCAAAGAAATCCCAGGGCTGATCTCCTTCAGAATGGACTGGTTGGATCTCCTTGCAGTCCAAGGGACTCTCAAGAGTCTTCTCCAACACCACAGTTCAAAAGCATCAAAACGTCAGCACTCAGCCTTCTTCACAGTCCAACTCTCACATCCATACATGACCACAGGAAAAACCATAGCCTTGACTAGACAGACCTTTGTTGGCAAAGTAATGCCTCTGCTTTTGAATATGCTATCTAGGTTGGTCATAACTTTTCTTCCAAGGAGTACGCGTCTTTTACTTTCACGGCTGCAGTCACCATCTGCAGTGATTTTGGAGCCCCCCAAAAATAAAATCTGACACTGTTTCCACTGTTTCCCCATCTATTTCCCGTGAAGTGATGGGACCAGATGCCAAGATCTTCGTTTTCTTACAACACAATAAAAAAAGTGTATAATTATTACTCATGATTTTGCATTATCTGTGCCAAAACCTTATCAGGCTAGCCTAAAAGGAAAAGAATGCATGAAGATCCATCACAATAGCACCACCCCACCAGCAGACACAACCCACCTCCTGCACTGCGGCATCAGTAAATCCTAAAGGAAATCAACCTTGGAATATTCATTGGAAGGACTAACGCCGAAGTTCCAATACTTTGGCCACCTGATGCGAAGAGCTGACTCACTGGAAAAGACTCTGATGCTGGGAAAGATTGAAGGCGGGAGGAGAAGGGGACAACAGAGGATGAGATGGTTGTGTTAGGGGAAGCACCTTGATTGAAACCGCCCACCCTGGCCAGGCCCCATAGTAACCATTTGCATGAGTTGTTTTATGACAGGAGATTCTGATAAGGAATACGGAACTAATAAGCCACCACCAACCGGAAGAGTTCAGGAAAGGTCTAAAGGAGACACTATGTGTCCATCCACTTCCCAGAATCCCTCTCGCTAGCATCCGTCTTGGCTGAGCGATGCGTGCACCACCAGGAAAGACTCTGAATTAGAATGACTGGCCAAAGACCACCCGGAAACTAATCCCATCACCATAAAACCCGAGACTGCGAGCCACGCGGCAGAGCAGTTCTCCTGGGTTCCCTTACCCTCCTGCTCTCCACCCGGGTGCCCTTTCCCAATAAAATCTCTTGCTTTGTGAGCACATGTGTCTCCTCAGACAATTCATTTCCGAGTGTTAGACAAGAGCCCAGGTTCAGGCCCTGGAAGGGGTCTGCCTTTCTGCAACTGTTGGATGGCATCGCCAACTCATTGGACATGAGTTTGAGCAAGCTCCGGGAGATGGTGAAGGACAGGGAAGCCTGGCGTGCTGCAGTCCATGGGGTTGCAAAGAGTCGGACAGGACTGAGCGCCCGAACAACAACAATGGTTGGGCGGGCGTTGTGCATAACAGAAGCAGGAAAGTCAGCAGCACAATGATAAAAATACAATAACTTGGCAGCGCAGGAGCATACGACACCTTGAGGAAAGGGAGCATGTTCTGAACCCTAGGAGAGCATCCAGGGAAACACCGGTGATGGGTTATCTGAGGCCATCGACCTTTTTCTATAGCACACCATTCTGTTTTGGTAATGTGATACTCTGAGCATTTTTGAAACCTTGTTTATTTGCTCATCTACTATCTTCTATATAAAGAAGGCTGAGCGCCAGAGAATTGATGCTTTCAAACTGTGGTGTTGGAGAAGACTCCTGAGAGTCCCGTGGACTGCAAGGAGATCCAACCAGTCCATCCTAAAGGAAATCAGTCCTGCATGTTCACGAAGGACTGATGCTGAAGCTTCTTTGGCTGCATGATGTGCTGAGCCAACGCACTGGAAAAGACTTTGATGCTGGGAAAGATTGAAGGCAGGAGGAGAAGGGGCGGACAGAAGAGAAGATGGTTGGATGGCATCATTGACTCAATGGACATGAGTTTGAGCAAGCTCAGGGAGATGGTGATGGATGGGAAGGCCTGGTGTGTTACCATTCAAAGTTTCCAGAGAGTCAGATATGACTGAGGGACTGCACAACAATACTATTTTCTATTGGGCTTCCCTAGTGGCTCAGGGGTAAAGAATCTGCCTGCCAATGCAGGAGACGTGGGTTCTATCCCTGGGTCGGGAAAATCCCCTGAAGGAGGAGATGGAAATCCACCCCAGTATTCTTTCCTGGGCAATCCCATGGACGGAGGAGCCGGTGGGCTACAGTCCATGGGGTCACAAGAGTCAGACATGACTAGGAGACAAACAACAGTATCTCTATGATCTTAGTAAAACAAATATTCCATGGGAGGAGCGACCTACTCTATTCACTTTCACAGGTTGACTGTCTATCAGATGCTGGCACAAGCTAAGCTCGAAATCAATACTGATGGCACAGCGCCAAGAGCAACAGATGAAATATCTTCGGTGCGGTCCTTCTAATGAATATAAACATCTTGCAAATCGCTGGTACTCTGAAATGTACATTAAAACCACCCTGGCGCCCGTTTCAATCCTCCTGGTCATAGCCAGTGCTTAAATGCTACCGCTAAAGTAAGATGGATGTCAAGGAATGAATTACTGCCTCTGAACAAATGGGACAGATCAGTGTAAAGCTTGAATTGCAGAAAGATCTTTAAGCAAAGGGTGTCACCATACTGCATATGGGGTTGATTCGAACTCCACAGGCATTGATTTTTAATCGCAAGTGGATTATAGGCTACTGACAAGGAGAACACAGACATTGTAAAACATAACAAATACATTGCATATTGTTGGTGCATTAGATAAGAAATGACAACGAAATCAACTGTACTTTTTAATACAAAAAAATGTATGAGCTTGGAATACTAAATGGTTCAAGACAAAAATCTCTGGCACTGGCAGAAAACCAGAAATATAGATCCATGGAACAGGATACAAAGGGTCTATCCTGTTCTATCCCAGAGCAGAACCCAGGCACCTATGGTGGCCTAATCTATGACAACGGAGGCAAGAAAATACAATGGAGAGAAGACAGTCTCCTCTAGGAAGTGGTGCTGAGGAAAGTGGACGGCTACGTGTAAAAGGATGAAATCAGAAAACTCCTTAACACCAGACACAAAAATAAACTCAACATGGATAAAAGACCCAAATGTAAGACCAGACACTGTACAACTCTTAGAGGAAAACAGGCAGAACACTCTTGACATAAATCACAGCAAGATCCTTTCTCCATCTCCTCAAGTCATAAAAGAGCAAAAAGAAACAAATGGGACTTAATGAAACTTAAAAGCTTTTCACAGCAAAGGAAACCATACCCAAAAGGGAAAGACAGCACTCCGAATGGGAGAAAAGTATATTTACAAACGAAGCAACTGACAAGGGATTGTTCGTCAAAATATGCAAACAGCTCATGCAGCTCAGTATCAGAAAAAAACAAGCAATAAATAGGTGGAAGATGTAAACAGACATACAGATGGCCAAGAGGCACAGGAAAAGATGCTCAACATGACTCGTTATAAGAGGAATGAAAAATCAAAACCACAAGGAGGAATTATGTCTCACCACTAAGAATGGCCATCATCAAAAAAAAAATCTACAAATGGCAAATGCTGTAGAGGGTGTGGAAAAAAGGGAACCCTCTGGCACTGTTGGTGGGGATGTAACTTGGGGCAGTCACTACAGAGAGCAGTATGGAGTTCCTCAGAAGATTAAAAACAGAACTACCATATGAGCCAGCAATCTCACTGCTGGGCATAGACGCTGTTTTTGTTCAGTTGCTCAGTCCTGTCTGACGCTGTGACCCCACGGGCTGCAGCACGCCAGGCCTCCCTGTCCATCACCAACTCTTGCAGTTTACTCAGACTCATGTCCATCGAGCCGGTGATGCCATCCAACCATCTCATCCTCTGTCGTCCCCTTCTCCTCCTGCCCTCAATCTTTCCCAGCATCAGGGTCTTTTCCAATGAGTCGGCTGTTTGCATCAGGTGGCCAAAGTATCGGAGCTTCAGCATCAGTCCTTCCAATGAATATTCAGAACTGAGTTCCTTTAGGATGGACTGGTTGGATCTCCTTACAGTCCAAGGGACTCTCAAGAGTCTTCTCCGACAACACAATTCAAAAGCATCAATTCTTTGGCAGTCAGCCTTCTTTATGGTCCAACTCTCACATCCATTGGTCTACTGGAAGAATTATGGCTTTGACTAGACGGACCTTTCTTGGCAAAGTAACATCTCTGCTTTTTCATATGCTATCCAGGTTTGTCATAGCTTCTCTTCCAAGGACCAAGCGTCTATACCCTGAGAAAACCATAGTTCAGGAAGGCACGTGTACCCCAACGTTCACTGCAGCGATATTTACAATTGCCAGGACAAGTAAGCAACATAAATGCCTATTGATAGGTGAATCCATGAAAAAGACATGGGCTATTTCTCAGCCATAAAAAGGCATGAAATTGAGTCATCTGTAGAAATTTGAATGGACCTAGGGTCTTTTGTACAGAGTGAAGTAAGTCATAAAGAGAACAATAAATTCCATTTATTAATGCATATATATAGCATTTAGGAAAAAATGGTACAGATGAACCTGTCTGCGGGGCAGAAGTAGAGACACACAGGTAGAGAATGGTCACGTGGGCACAGAGGAGGAAGGCAGAGGGTGGGGTGGATTGAGAGAGGAGCAGTGATATATACACATGACCACGTGTAAAATCAAGCTAGTGGGAAGCTCCGTAAGATAGCACAGGGACCTCAGCGTGGCACTCTGAGATGACCTCGAGGGGTGGGATGCGGGTGGCAGGCTCTAGGGGGCAGTGGTCTGTGTACACATATATCCGATCCACACTGTTGAACGGCAGAAACACTAGCTCAACACTGTAAAACAATGCTACTCTAGCAAAAAATTAGACAGAAGATAGCGCACTGATTATATAATCCCTCCTCAAAGGTGACCAGGACCTACAGTATCAGCTCTTTACATCTTTAAAGCTAAAGTCAGTATTTGAAAATCCACAGTGCGACAGAAAATTAACAGCTGCTTTTTGAGTTATGTAATTAATCGATTAAAGACTTCATCGTGGGATTGCTATCATTGCTGCAGATGTTTAACAGATGAAATCAACTACAGCATATTATTTATAGCTTTGTCACAGCAGGGGAGTAAAATTAATATATTAATAGGAAATTACTGTGGTTTTGGAGTAGAAATGAGTTGTGTGTGATGTTCTGTAATCATAAGGCTTGATTTGGAACTGATTGAGAGAGGAGCAGTGATACATACACACGACCACGTGTACAATCAAGCTAGTGGGAAGCTCCGTAATATAGCATAGGGACCTCAGCGTGGCGCTCTGAGATGACTTCGAGAGGTGGGATGCGGGTGGCAGGCTCTAGGGGGCAGTGGTCTGTGTACACATATATCCGATCCACATTGTTGAACGGCAGAAACACTAGCTCAACACTGTAAAACAATGCTACTCTAGCAAAAAATTAGACAGAAGATAGCGCACTGATTATATAATCCCTCCTCAAAGGTGACCAGGACCTACAGTATCAGCTCTTTACATCTTTAAAGCTAAAGTCAGTATTTGAAAATCCACAGTGCGACAGAAAATTAACAGCTGCTTTTTGAGTTATGTAATTAATCGATTAAAGACTTCATCGTGGGATTGCTATCATTGCTGCAGATGTTTAACAGATGAAATCAACTACAGCATATTATTTATAGCTTTGTCACAGCAGGGGAGTAAAATTAATATATTAATAGGAAATTACTGTGGTTTTGGAGTAGAAATGAGTTGTGTGTGATGTTCTGTAATCATAAGGCTTGATTTGGAGAAGGCAATGATATACCACTCTGGTCCTTCTTGCCTGAAAAATCCCATGGACAGAGGAGCCTGGTCGGTTATCGTCCGTGGGGGTCACAAAGGGTCAGGCAAGACTGAGTGACTAAGTGCAAGGTTAAATAAAATATCTTTACTAACTTAGGCTGAGAGGAGAAATAAGCATTTTAAATACAGTATTAATTATGTATTCTGCCATGCCGTATGTGAAGGGTGATTATTTTTTAAAAAGGCACTTTAAACACACATTGAGAACTTCAGTGACTCTGTTGTAATATGGGGTTAGAATAACATTTTCAAACTCTAGCTCCTGACTCATTAGCAGTTGTGAAATCATTTAACTGTCATGACAACAGTTTTTTAAATAATATGCAATAAAAATATCAGAATTACATATAGTCAGAGTACTGTGTTATGAAATTTTTACATTTTTAAATTTTATATGTACACATGCACATAAGACATGTACATATAGGTATTGGTGGAGAAGGAAATGGCAACCCACTCCAGTATTCTTGCCTGGAGAATCTCATGGACAGAGGGGCCCTGGGGGGTTGGGTAGTGGTCCATGAGTTCGGAAAGAGTCGGACACGACTGAAGCAACTTAGCATACGTATTGGGTCACCAAATAAGGAAGCTTATTTAGGGAGCTTTGGAAATTTCTGAAGAGAATGGTGCAGCGCTGGTTATATAAAAGCTGGGTCGCCAAATAAGGAAGGTGACATTCAGGAAACTTTGGAAATCCCTGAAGAGAATGGTGTAGAGCTCGTTGTAGTGGGCAAATCATCTTACCTCTGCTGGGAAACCAGTTGTCAGGCTGTAAAACCACAGAAGCCGTTCACCTGCATTCATGCATTCAGTTAGCCACGTGCTAGGCAGGGCTTGGCACAGCTGCTAACAACTTGATCGTGCAACCTGAGGAATGATCACAGAGAAGCTCCTAGAATTTGCTTCAGCTTCAGGGTGTTGAAATTGTCTAAATCAAATGCTGAAAGTCCCTCTGAGGCTGCACAAAAAATTGCGAGGAAGCACCAAACGCTTCCTTCTGAGACCAGTGGCGAGTCTCCGTCTCTGTAACTGATAACCTCATTGAGATCCTTGTGCGTCTGCCCACCTTGTGACAGGCCTTCCCTGGTGGCTCAGATGGTAAAGCACCTGCCTGCTACCCAGGAAACCTGCGGTTCAACCACTGGGTTGGGAAGGCCCCCTGGGGAAGAGCATGGCTACCCACTCCAGCATTCTCACCTGGAGAATTTCATGGACAGAGGAGCCTGGCGGGCTACAGTCCGTGGGGGTCACAAGACACTTTCACAACGTTCTGATGCTTTAGAAAGACGTACCCTATGGTAAAACAGGTGCCTTGGTGCGTCTCTTCAAGGGGATTTTTAAACACATGACATTAAGAAGATAATCTGTGAGGTGTTGTCTGCTTTTCCCTAGTGGCTGAGGAAGAATCGATGTATTTTAACTTACCCAACTACACTTGGCTAGCCAAGATGAATAGCAGACATTGGCTTTGGCTAATCTTAACGTTATAGCGGTTAGGCCTCTGTCCTTTCACTGCTGGGGCCTGGGTTCAATTCCTGGTCAGGGAACTAAGATTCCACAAGCCAAGCGATGCGGCCAAGTAAGTCACAGAGAAAGAGAGACTCGAAGGGACTGCAGCATGCCAGGCTATGTCCCCAAAATGCGTATGTTGAACTCTTAACCCCCAATGTCATGGTCCCTGTTGGCTCAGCGGCAGAGAATCTGCCTCCCAACACAGGAAATGCAGGTTTGATCCCTGGGTTGGGAAGATCCCCTGGAAAAGGGCATGGCAACCCACTCCAGTATTCGTGCCTGGAGAATCCCATAGACAGAGGAGCCTGGTGGGTTATAGTCCATGGGCTTGAAAGAAGCAGGACACGGCGCTCAAACATGCAAAATGTGATGGTAGCAGACAGCGTGGGTTTTGGGAGGTGGTTAGATGGTGGGGGTTGAGCCCTCATAAACGGGATTAGTGTCCTTACAAAAGGACCCCAGAAACCTTCTTCACCCTTTCCACCAAGTGAAGACACGGAACCAGACAGTATCCTGATGCTTGTTTGTTCATTAAGAGACGTTTTTAAAATGTAGACTGTTTTTAAACTCTTTATTGAACTTCTTACAATATGGCTGCTGTTTTACATTTTGGTTTTTTTGGCCTCGAGGCATGTGGGATCCTAAGTTCCCTGACCGGGGATCAAACTTGCAGCCCCCTACATTGGAAGGGGAGGTCTTAACCACTAGATTTCCAGGGGAGTCTCTAGCGCTTTCAGCTTGGACTTCCTAGTATTGAGCACAGGGAGAAAGGTGAATTCTCTAGGAACTTGATCTTGGACTTGCTAGCATCTGTAACAGGGAGAAAGGTTTGTAGTTTTGTTACGACAACCTGTATGGACTGAGATGCCTCTCTAGAGAAGATGACATCACCCATCTCCTACCATCGACGCTGAGCATCCTATGCTAAGAGGCATGAGAAGTGGCCGTGAAATGGATCCCTTCCCTTGCCCCTTCTTTCGAAAAACTATTTTCTTTCAAGATCAAGTTGGATGTGTTATTTCAAGTTGTGCAGGACTTCACAGTCGAAAGGTTTTCAACAGCAAGGAAAAGACTGAGTCATATGCTTGCCCCTTTTGAGGTCAATCAAGAGCGAGGGAGATTAAAAAAAGATCAGCAGAGGAATTATCCCAAGGAGACATATCTGAGGACACACAGATATATGGATGAGCATGCAGCTGGTAAAGCTTTGAGTTGAGTCAGCAAAAGCAAAATGAAGTACATGGTGAGTGATTTCATGGTGAATTCAGCCCACTTAAACTGTCTGTCTGTAAATATTAATAATTTAATAGCAACAAAAACTACTTTCAGTAGAATTATAAAATGACAATAAAATAATAATTACTACTACTCTTATATAATTTCCATTAGTCACGTATGGATGTGAGAGTTAGACCAAAAAGAAGGTTGAGCGTCGAAGAATTGATGCTTTTGAACTGTGGTGCTGGAGAAGACTCTTGAGAGTCCCCTGGACTGCAAGGAGATCCAACCAGTCCATTCTAAAGGAGATCAGTCCTGGGTGTTCATTGGAAGGACTGATGCTGAAGCTCCAGTAGTTTGGCCACCTAATTCAAAGAACTGACTCGGAAAAGACCCTGATGCTGGGAAAGACTGAGCGTAAGAAGAGAAGGGGGCGACAGAAGACGAGATGGTTGGATGGCGTCATTAACACAATGGACATGAGCAAACTCCAGGAGACGGTAACGGACAGGGAAGCCTGGCGTGCTGCAGTCCATGGGGTTGCAAAGTGTCGGACACAACTGAGCGACTGAACAACAAAAAATCGTCATTAATAAAATTTATCCCCTTTTCCTAATGTGCAGTAATTGCTTTTCTTCCTGCTTCAAGTTATGTAGACAAATCATTTCAAAAAATTTTGCAACAGTGCAGACATAACTTAGGCAAGGAAAACGCTAAACCCTGAATTTCCCTAATAATCAGTGCGTCAACTGTAAAAGAAGTGCCCGAGAACCAAAAACATTGCTATGATTAATATTTATATACATAAGGAATTATGTGTATCTGTTTTAATCCGGAAAAAAAAAGCAGGGTAACTGAAACCTTTTCATACTGTTCATGCTGTACTCGCAGCAAGAATGCTGGAGTCGGTTGCCATTTCCTCCTCCAGTGGACCACATTGCATTGGAACTCTTCACCGTGACGCGTCCGTCTAGTGTGCCCCTGCACGGCGTGGCTTGTAAAGAGTCCGCCTCCAATGCAGAAGTGGGTTTGATCCCTGGGTTGGGAAGATCCCCTGGAGGGGGAAATGACAACCCACTCCAGTATACTTGCCTGAAGAATCCCACGGACAGAAGAGCTGGGCGGGCTACAGTCCAGAGAGTCGCAATGAGTCAGACACAACTGAGCGAGCAAACAGTTCACAGCTTCATTGAGTCACATGAGTCCCTTTTGCGACAACAAGGCTCCACTGTAACTGCCCAGGTCTGTTTAAAATCCTAACTTAACACCCAGAGCCTCATGGTTCTTTCTCTCCCAGCTTCACGTATGCCCACATGATGCCCAGTATTAGGAAACCAGATGTAAGAGGTTTTTTTTTTTTAATGTACGGCTTGCTCCTTTGGCGCATTATTTAACTTCCGATCTCTTTTCTCTAATCGTCTGTGGAAGCAGCGGGTTACCATAGTTACAAAGTAAAGAGTGTTACGGCAACGAAGAAATGACTGATGAAATTGTACCCGACAGACTCAAAGACAGTGGGACTCGGCCCCGGCGGGCAACTGGGAACTTACTGAGCTGCCGGTCACAGATAACGACCGTGCCAACGCAGCAGGATCTGGGTCAGAAAGTTTCTCCAGGGTTTCTAGACACCTCTCCTAGGGGGCACTTTGAAAAGCTGATGTGAGGAACGTGGCCACACTGGCGACGGCATCCGTTTCTGTTAGCACGGTGCCCAAGGATGCGCTGTAACTATCGAACGCCACGCAGCTGTGATGGGCTCAGGTGAGAGGCTGTCATGATACACCTGGAGAACCCGGAGCTTCCCCTGCAGCTCAGTCCGTAAAGCATCCGCCTGCAGTGCAGGAGACCCGCGTTCAATCCCTGGGTTGAGAAGATCCCCTGGACAAGGAAATGGCAACCCACTCCAGTATCCTCGCCTGGAGAATCCCACGGACAGAGGAGCCTGGCGGGCTGCAGTCCATGGGGTTGCAAAGAGTCGGGCATGCCTGAGCGACTAACACTTACTTACTTACTTAGCTCCCACGTGTAAGAAAGCATCAGCTCCACGGACGTTTCAAGCATCTTACATGATCCTCCCACTAACAAGATCAAAGGCGTGCAGTGTGGGGACGATACACTTTTTAAAAGTCTAACATGCTGACCTTTCGTCTATCGATGAGACAGACACAGAAGATGTCGTACAAACATACAATGGGATATCCCTCAGCCATGAAAAAAATGAAATAATGCTACTTCCGGCATGGGTGGACCTAGTGAGGGTCACAGTGAGTGAATTAAGTCAGACAGGGGAGGAGAAATAGTACATGACGTCCCTTTGGTGTGGCATCGAAACAGAAATGTTACAAATGAACTTACTTACAAAACAGAGACTCATAGACTCAGAGGATGAACTTACGGTTGCCCAGCCGGGGGACAGGTGGGGAATGATATGGGGGAAGGGACAGTTAGGGAGTTTGGGATGGACATGTCCACGCTGTGCATGCATGCATGCTCAGTCACTGCCGTGTCTGACTCTTTGCGACCTTATGGACTGCAGCCCGCCAGACTCCTCTGTCCATGGGATTCTGCACGCAAGAATACTGGAGTGGGGTGCCATTCCCTCCTCCAGGGGATCTTCCCGACTTGGAAACTGAAGCCAGGTCTCCTGCTTTTAAGGCAGATTCTTTAACGTCTGAGGCACCAGGGATGTTGATTCAGTGGGATGTGACTCAGTCATCAAAAAGAAGAAATTAATGCCATCTATAGCACCACGGATGGAGCGAGAGATTGTCACACCAAGTGAAGTGAAGCAGAGAATGAGAAATATTGTATGACATCCCTTATATGCAGAATCTAAAAAGAAATGAGACAAATGAACTTCTTTACAAAACAGAAATAGACTCACAGACATAGTGAAAGAACTGATGATTGCCTATACACACTGGTATATTTCAAATGAATAACCAGCAAGGACCTGCTGTCCAGCACAGGGAACTCTGCTCAATCCTCTCTAATAACCTTATGGTTCCCAGGGGGAGGGATGGGGGAAGGGATAGTCAGGGAGTCTGGGATGGACATGGACACACTGCTGTATTTAACATGGAGAACCAGCAAGGCCCTGCTGTCCTGCTCAGGGAACTCTGCTCAATGTCGGGTGGCAGTCTGGATGGGAAGGGAGTTTGGGGGAGAATGGATACATGCATATGTATGGCTGAGTCCCTTTGCTGTCCACCTGAAACCATCACAACATTGTAAATTGGCTATACCTCAAAACAAAATAAAATTTTTTAAACTTGCAAGCATTACAAAAACTCATAATAAAATTGATAGTGACGATAGGCTTTTATAAAAGGAGTTAATTAGAAACCTTCCTGAAGAACTGTGTTCTCCGTTAACAAGCTGTAAGCGTCCTACTCAAACCAACTTTCTTTAAGTAAAAACCTGCTGGTGTCATGGAAGCCCTGTTGATAGAGCGATTCCATTGTCCTCCTGCTGGGCGGGAAGAGGGCCCGGTTGAGTCTCACCAAGTTTGCCACGGACAGCTAGGACAGAAAGACACACGGGCACTATAGGATACGACAGGGCTGGTCAATCAATCTTTACTTCTGTAAGCAAAGCGTGCTTGTTATACATACTATTAGCAATGCAAAAAAAAAAAAAATCAGTAGGAAGAAAATCATCTTAACATGTGAACCGCAGGGCTTTCCAGTCAGTATAAACAAAATAATCTTAAAATCTGAACTGTGGGGTTTGCTAATGGCTCGGTGATAAAGAATCTGCCTGCCAGTGCGGTGGATACAGGTTGGCTCCCTGGTCCCAGAAGAGCCCACACATCTCAGGGCAACTAAGCCTGTGCACCACGATTATTAAACCTGTGCTTGAGAGCCTGGGAGCTGCAGCTGCTGAGGTCACGTGCTACCACTACTGAAGCCCGTGTGCCCTGGAGCCTGCTCTCTGCAACTCGACAAGCCGCTGCAATGAGAAGCCTGCTCTCTGCAACTCGAGAAAAGCCCGCATGGCAACTAAGCCCCAGCATACTGCCCCCCGCCCCAATACAAAACAAAACACAGAACTCCACACGTAGACTGCAAGAGGGCTTCTCAGCCTGGGTGCCACTGACGTTTGGGGCCAGATGCTTCTCTGTGGGGGCATCTGTCGGGCGCACTGTAGGATGCTGACCAACATCACTGAGCTCTATCCCAAGATGCCAGTACACATTCCCGACTTAGCCAGTGTCTCCCGCATACAATGGGCTTCCCTGGTGGCTCCAAAGGGAAAGAATCTTCCTGCCCATGCAGGAGCCACAGGCCCAATCCCTGGGTGGGGAGGATGCCCTGGAGGAGGGCACGGCAACTCACTCCAGCATTCTTGCCTGGAGAACTCCGTGGACAGAGGCTACAGTCCATCGGGTCACCAAGAGTCAGACACCACTCAGCAACTAACGCTTTCACTTTCAGTCCATGGGGTTGCAAAGCGTCGGACGTGACTTAGCACGCACCCACCTGTATATAGTATCACTCCCTGTTGAGAACTAATTGTTGACTAGTTGAGGGAATCAACATTTTTGCCATTTCCTTCCTCACCTACCTCCCTGACCAGGGATCCAGTCCATATCCCCTGCTTTAGAACTCTTAAGCCAAGTCTCCTCAGTGCAGCTGTAAATGAGATCATTTAATTGTTTTAAAAGGTGGCAATGATTAAGTATGTAAAAACATTAGCAGAAAACTTAGGGACCTACCAGAAAGGAAATGGCAACCCACTCCAGAATTCTTGCCTGGAGAATCTCACGGACAGTGGAGCCTGGCGGGCTATAGTCCATGGGGTCGCCAGAGTCGGACACGACTTAGCATCTAAACCACCACCACCACCACCAGGGAGGTAGCATCCCACATTCCGTGTGGCAAAAAAAAAAAAAAAACCCAGAATATAAACCACAGGAGCAATATTATAACAAATTCAATAAAGACTCTTAAAAAAATAATGGTGCACAATAAAAAAAAAATCTTAAAAAATATAAAATTGCACTTCCCTGGTGGTCCAGTGGTTCAGACTGCCTTCCAATGCAGGGAACACAGGTTTCAATCTCTATGGGGTGAACTAAGGGTCTCACATGCCACAGGGCTACTAAGCCTGAGCACCTCAACTACTGAGCCCAAGCACCTCAAGGACTGAGCCCAAGCACCTGAAGGACTGAGCCCAAGCACCTCAACTACTGAGCCCAAGCACCTCAACTACTGTGCCACAACCACAGAGGCCATGCATTCTGGAATTTGGCTCTGCAGCCACAACTAGAGAGCCTGTGAGTGCTGGAGACCTCTTGCTGAAACAAGGAGCCTGCCCACCGCAACTAAGATCTAATGCAGACAACCAGTAAGTAAATAAGTCTTTTTTTAAAAAAATAAAATAAGATTGCATTGAAAACTTGCCAAGTATGCTGACCTGAAAAATAAGTGAAGAAACGGGAAATGTCCCACAGAGGCAGTTCAAAAATAGTAAAAAAGAAAAAAAGATTACACACTGACAGTCTATAGGTACCTAGGTCCATACGCACGATATATGTTGTGACTCATTTAAAATATGGCAAAAGCCACTACAATATTGTAAAGTAATTAGCCTCCAATTAAAATAAGCAAGTTAAAAAAGAATATGCATGCAAATCTGGACATACTATGGAGTTGCCAAGTGTGGGAAGCATATGGAGAGTTTCAGGGGGTCTGTGACGGTCGGGGAACATCAGGACTCACCAGTACTTCCTGGTTGGTGACGCTAACGTAGAAACGCAGCCGCCCTTTATCCTGTGGGGAGACATCCAGTCGCCCACTGAACGGGGAGATGGTCACGGTGCGGCCGACTGGCAGGATTGGCAGGCTGTTGGTGAAGCCTCCGTCCACCCACTTCTGCGGAGAGAATGGCCCCGGTCAGCATGTGGAGACCGCATCCCTCCCACATGAAGACAATGAGCATGGACTTCCTGGAGACGACACCGTCCTTCTGAGAACCCGAGCCTTGGGGATGCACGCCCTTGAGTTACTACTGATGAGGACCAGCTGGATCGGATTTGTTTTGGAAGCGAAGCAAATCTCTGTATGCGTATCATTTAGCCACAGGCTTCCGCGGTGGCCCCAAGGTAAAGAACCTGCCTGCAATGTGTTCAGTCCCTGAGTGGGGAAGATCCACTGGAGAAGGGCATGGCAACCCACTCCAGGATTCTTGCCTGGACAATCCCATGGACAGAGGAGTCTTCTGTGCTACAATTTATGGAGTCACAAAGAGTCGGACATGACTGAGCACAGAGCATACACACACAGCCTTTATGCATATAGTTTGGGTTTATAGTAAGAAATTATAGTAAGAAACCCATGGGTTTCCCTGGTGGCTCAGCTGGTAAAGAATCTGCCTGCCAATGCAGGAGACCTGGGTTTGATTCCTGGGTCAGGAAGATCTCCTGGAGAAGGGAATGGCAACCTGCTCCAGTATTCTTGCCTGGAGAACCCCATGGACAGAGCAGCCCGGTAGGTTCTCAGTCCATGGGATCGCAAGTCGGACACGACTTAGTGACTAAACCAAACCAAGAAGCTTGGACGGAATCAGGAAATCTCTCCAGTTGTTTTAAAAGCTTCAAGTAGATTACTTAAGACCGTATTATTATTTTTTTAACTGATGATGGCACATGCATAGGAAGCCACATGTAACGAGCTTGGGATTTATCATCTAATCAGGATGCAAAGCCAAGTTGACTCTGACACTGAGCAGATCATCCCCCATAATGGGAGGCTCCATTTTTAACTTCAGAACTGCAAATCGGCATTGTCTGTAGCCAAGTGAAAAGTAAATAAAGGACCACCAGAAACACTTTAAATCTGTCCTTGAGCCCCAGAATCAGCTCGAACAGTAAATACACAGACACACAAAACTGAAGTTCAAAGGCTCCCAGCTATATCCAGATTGGAAATATCCTGCCGTGGATGTGGGAATACAAAGCTAGAAATTGTGGAGAACACCATGTCACTCACCCAGAGTCAGACATCCTGGAGTGTGAAGTCAAGTGGGCCTTAGGAAGCATCACTATGAACAAAGCTAGTGATGAAATTTCAGCTGAGCTATTTCAAATCCTACAAGATGATGCTGTTCAAATGCTGCACTCAATATGTCAGCCAATTTGAGTTGGAAAACTCAGCAGTGGCCACAGGACTAGAAAAGGTCCAGCCTCCTCCCAATTCCCAAGAAGGGTAGTACTCAAGTACGTGCTAACCATTGGACAATTGCACTCATCTCCCATGCTAGTCGGAGAAGGCAACGGCACCCCACTCCAGTCCTCTTGCCTGGAAAATCCCATGGACGGAGGAGCCTGGTGGGCTACAGTCCATGAGGTCGCTAAGAGTTGGACACAACTGAGCGACTTCACTTTCACTTTTATGCACTGGAGAAGGAAATGGCAACCCACTCCAGTGTTCTTGCCTGGAGAATCCCAGGGATGGGGGAGCCTAGTGGGCTGCTGTCTATGGGGTCACACAGAGTCGGACACGACTGAAGCGACTTAACAGCAGCAGCCCATACTAGTAGGATCATGTTTAAAATCTTGTATGCTAGGCTTCAGCATTATACCAACCAAGAACTTCCAGATGTACAAGCTGCATTTAGAAAAGGCCGAGGAACTGCAAACCAAATTGCCAACATTCACTGGATCGTGGAGAAAGCAAGGGAATTCTGGAAAATATCTACTTCTGCTTCCTGCTTCACTGATTTATACTAAAGCCTTAAAACAGCAGCAGCCCATACTAGTAGGATCATGTTTAGAATCTTGTATGCTAGGCTTCAGCATTATGCCAACCAAGAACTTCCAGATGTACAAGCTGCATTTAGAAAAGGCCGAGGAACTGCAAACCAAATTGCCAACATTTACTGGATCGTGGAGAAAGCAAGGGAATTCTGGAAAATATCTACTTCTGCTTCCTGCTTCACTGATTTATACTAAAGCCTTTGACTAAAGCCTTTCCAAAAACTGTGGAAAATTCGTAAAGACATGGGAATACCAGACCACTTTACCTGTCTCTGGAGAAACCTGTATGCCAGTCAAGAGGCAGCAGCTGGACTCAGATGCAATAACTGACTGGTTCAAAATTGGTAAAGGACTAAAACGAGGCTGTCAACTGTCACCTTGCTTATTTACCCAACATGCAGAGTGTATCGCATGAAATGCCAGGCTGGATGAATCCCAAGCTGGAATCGAGATGGTCAGAAGAAATATAAACGACCTCCAACATGCAGGTGATATCTCTCTAATGGCAGAAAGTGAAGAAGAACCAAAGAGCTTCTTGATGACAGTGAAAGAGGAGCGTGAAAAAGCTGCCATGAAACTCAACATTCAGAAAACTAGGATCATGGCATCCGGTCCCATCACTTCCTGGCAAAGAGATGGGGAACCGGTGAAAGCACTGACAGATTTTATTTTCTTGGGCTGCAAAATCACTGCTGAAGCTGAAGCTTCAATCCTTTGGCCTCCTGATGTGAAGAACCAACTCACTGGAAAAGACCGTGATGCTGGGAAAGATCGAGGGCGGGAGGAGAAGGGGGTGCCAGAGGATGAGATGGGTGGATGGCATCATGGACCCAATGGACACGAGTTTGAGCAAATTCTGGGAGACACTGGAGGACAGAGGAGCCTGGCATGCTGCAGTCCATGGGGTCACAAAGAGTAGGACACAACTTATCGACTCAACAACAACAGCAACCTCACAAAACTGTCTATTTTGGAGAAAAAAATAAAAGCAAGGAGGTGAGGACTGAGAAACAGGTGAGCATAAAGTGCCCTTAACTGAGTTAAAGACCTTCATTCACCTTTTCTCAGATGTCTTTTTTTCTGTTAAAATGTTTTTCTTACCTGTTTTGATTTCTAGAGCAGGTGACTAAATGATAGGTATTGTTTACAAAGGCCTTGGCCAGCAACCACCTCCTCTCAGAGGAGATAAAAGTAAGTAAACAGAAAGTGAAAATGTGCTGAAAATCTCTGGTTGAGGGAACTGCATTTTGTTGGAGGAAAAAATATAAATGGATTCAATTAAAATGAACCTGACCTGCGTAATCTGCTTACCGTCATTATTTTTTAAAAGAACAAAATACATTTATATACGTATTTATTATAGACATTTATATATGCTTGTGTATGTATGAATATGGATACACACACACACAAGACTGTACAAATACAGTCTAAAAAAGACAGATTTGTATTAAGAAGGCCCCCACATTGTAAAGGAACTGGTATATTTGAGCAGACTGCGGCAGACAGTGGAGGGCAGAGGAACCTGGCATGCTGCAGTTCATGGGGTCACAAAGAGTTGGACACGACTGAGCGAATGATCATCAACAACAAATACACTTCAATAAAATGTCCATTCTGAAGGAGATCAACCCTGGCATTTCTTTGGAAGGAATGGTGCTAAAGCTGAAACTCCAGTACTTTGGCCACCTCATGCGAAGAGTTGACTCATTGGAAAAGACTCTGATGCTGGGAGGGATTGGGGGCAGGAGGAGAAGGGGACGACAGAGGGTGAGATGGCTGGATGGTATCACTGACTTGATGGACGTGAGTCTGAGTGAACTCCGGGAGTTGGTGATGAACAGGGAGGCCTGGCGTGCTGCGATTCATGGGGTCGCAAAGAGTCGGACATGACTGAGCAACTGCACTGAACTGAACTGACAGTGGTAATATTCGCTACAGCACATGGGAGTGGACTCTGATGCATCAGATAGGAAGCAATAACAACAGAAGGTTTGCTTCTTTTTCCATGAAAGCAACATAGAAGGTACATTGGTAAGGTGCCCCTCCTCAAATCATGCAGGCCCCAAGTCTCCCCAACTCATTATCTGTCTCTGTTTACACAGTAATCTGTGACCTCATGATCCACAATAGCTGCCAAAGCTCTGGCCATCACGTCTAAGTTCCGGGCAGCAGGGAGGAAACAAATACACACAACCTCACTTCCTATAAGTCCCACAGTAACTTGGCCTACCTCTCACTGCCCGCACGTAAGGGGATGGCCACACCCAGCAGCAAGGAACACTGGTGATCGTGACCTTTCAGCTACACGGCAATAGGTCCACATAAGAACTGGCACATAAGAACTGGAGTTCCGTTACTGAGGAAGAAGAGGACATCGTATGTTGGAAGAAACTAGGAGCCATCACCAGCTGCATCTCTTTTATAATACAGCTGTTACTACTTAAACACGGGACACGTTTGGAATAGTGATACAAGATACTCGGGTGGCCAGAAAGATCACTGAGGTTTCCCCATATTACAGAAAACCCAAGTGGACCTTCTGGCCAACTCAATACTAGCCTTCTGGGTCTCTGTTCTCTAACCCTCGTTCCATCCTCCCTTTCCTTTCTTCCTTACCATGGCTCCATCCACCTTCTCTGTCAGCACCTCTGAATTTACCCATCACATCAGACATGCTGATGACTACTGGATCCCAAATCCCCTTTTCATGATCATATATAATCTCGTTAGACACCTGAGTGCTTTGCATGTATATATATATTTCCTGCCATTTAGCCATTTCTGTTATGATTATATATTATCAAGCAATAACTTGAAGTGAAATCATCACATTTCAGATCATCAAATTAAAGTTCATAACCATAATGTAATGTTGATTTGGCTAGCATCTGTGTTCAACATTTATAGGTAAAAATAAGTGTTGATTTTTACTGCTCTAACGGAAAAATGCTATTTAGCTTACTTTAAAATTGTTATGTCAAGTGGGGTACATGTCACATTTTTAAATGACAACAAAAAATCGTGCTCCTTGGTAAGTGAGTATCTGCTACCTCTGAGAGGCAGTATTCGGAATTAGGGGGGAAAAAACCAGCTTTGAGATTTCCCAAGTGGTCTAATAGCTCAGACCCCTTGCTCCCAAAGCAGGGGGCGCTGGTTCAATCCCTGGTCAGGGAACTAGACGCCACGTGCCTCAATTAAGAGATTCCATTTGACACTATCAAGACAGGACACAGACAAATAAATAAATATTTTAAATGGCTTTCTGCGAGCTTCTGTTTATGTGGCTTTAAAGAAAAAAAAAATCAGTGTATATGATGTTTCTGAGTGGTCACGGAGAGGGTTTTAGCCAGTAGCATGGAAGCCCATCCCTGCAAGTAATGCTTGTGCTAATAAAGAGAGCTCAAACTGGACAAGGAAGACCACTTGAAGGTTGTCTGTCTCTGCCTCTCCATGGCTTCATCCCAGTGACTCAGCCTCACTTTTCTCATCTGCCCCTTTTAGACAATCATGCCAGGGCAGACTGGTTTGGCCAGGAATCCTATGAGAAGCACAGAAAAGGGCTGGGATGGCCAGGAAAAGTCAGAGGAAGAAAGTCATTGGCCTCAGAAGGTCCAAATACAGAGAGATTCCCAGACACATTAGCCAAGAGATTTGTAAAAATCAGTTCCCTGGTTTTGAGACCATCCACCCCCTGAGCACAGGCCTTTTGCAGGGTCTTCAAAGGGAATGGACCAATGACAGCAATTAAATGCTTTTTGTGCACACATTGATAAATGACTACATACATATCACATGTCTATAAAATAAATGGCATTAATCATCCATGAAGATGTGCCTGATTTTGAGTAGGTGTTACACAGTGTATGGGATTACAAAACATATATCTGCAGGGTGTGTGGCATAGCTTCTGTGTGTGGGACTTCCCTGGTGGTCCAGGGGCTGAGACTCCAAGCTGCTAACGCAGGGGCCATCATGGTTTCTGTCCCTGCTTCGGAACTAGATCCCACAACGCCCTGCTAAGAGGTCTCAGGCTGTAGTTAAAAGATCCTTCATGCTGCAACTAAGACACAGAGCAGCCAAATAATATTTCAGTAAATGGTGGCGCTAGTGGTAAACCTGGAGAATCCCAGGGATGGGGGAGCCTGGTGGGCTGCCGTCTATGGCGTCTCACAGAGTCGGACACGACTGAAGCGACTTAGCAGCAGCACCAGCAGTGGTAAAAAGCCTGCCTGCCAACGCAGGAGAATTCGAGAGTTTGAGTTCTAGGTCGGGAAGACCCCCTGAAGGAGGGCACGGCAACCCCCTCCAGTATTCTTGCCTGGAGAATCCCATGGACAGAGGAGCCTGGTGGGCTACGGTCCGTGGGTTTGCAGAGTCAGACATGAATGAGCGGCTTAGCACACACACAAATAAATAGCCACTGTGTTTGACCATAAAACGCTTATCTCTGGCGTGCATTAAGTAGACACTGTGTCTGGTTATCAGTGTGTGCGCTGGTGTGTAGGCTATGGAAGACCAGGATCAGACAGGATGGTGAAATTTTATAGCACAAACATGTTTGCAGGATGCAGAAAGAAGCTGGCAGAAATGACTTTGGGCAGTGTGGACAGCAGACAGCAAGCGGTAGTTCACTCACTTCAGTCGCTCAGTTCAGTTCAGTTCAGTTCCGTCGCTCAGTCGTGTCTGACTCTTTGTGACCCCATGAATCACAGCATGCCAGGCCTCCCTGTCCATCACCAACTCCAGGAGTTCACTCAGACTCACGTCCATCGAGTCGGTGATGCCATCCAGCCATCTCATCCTCGGTCGTCCCCTTCTCCTCCTGCCCCCAATCCCTCCCAGCATCAGGGCCTTTTCTTTCTTTTTTTTTTTTTTTTTAATTTTATTTTACTTTATTTTACTTTACAATCAGGGCCTTTTCTAATGAGTCAACTCTTCGCATGAGGTGGCCAAAGTACTGGAGTTTCAGCTTCAGCATCATGCCTTCCAAAGAAACCCCAGGGCGGATCTCCTTTAGAATGGACTGCTTGGATCTCCTTGCAGTCCAAGGAACTCTCAAGAGTCTTCTCCAACACCACAGTTCAAAAGCATCAATTCTTTGGCGCTCAGCCTTCTTCACAGTCCAACTCTCACATCCATACATGACCACAGGAAAAACCATAGCCTTGACTATACGGACCTTTGTTAGCAAGATGTGTATAAGAGACAGCAATGAGCATGGACTTCCTGGAGACGACACCGTCCTTCTGAGAACCCGAGCCTTGGGGATGCACTCCCTTGAGTTACTACTGATGAGGACCAGCTGGATCGGATTTGTTTTGGAAGCGAAGCAAATCTCTGTATGCGTATCATTTAGCCACAGGCTTCCGCGGTGGCCCCAAGGTAAAGAACCTGCCTGCAATGTGTTCAGTCCCTGAGTGGGGAAGATCCACTGGAGAAGGGCATGGCAACCCACTCCAGGATTCTTGCCTGGACAATCCCATGGACAGAGGAGTCTTCTGTGCTACAATTTATGGAGTCACAAAGAGTCGGACATGACTGAGCACAGAGCATACACACACAGCCTTTATGCATATAGTTTGGGTTTATAGTAAGAAATTATAGTAAGAAACCCATGGGTTTCCCTGGTGGCTCAGCTGGTAAAGAATCTGCCTGCCAATGCAGGAGACCTGGGTTTGATTCCTGGGTCAGGAAGATCTCCTGGAGAAGGGAATGGCAACCTGCTCCAGTATTCTTGCCTGGAGAACCCCATGGACAGAGCAGCCCGGTAGGTTCTCAGTCAGCTTTTCCTATCTGGAACCAGTCTGTTGTTCCATGTCCAATCTAGTCAAGGCTAGGGTTTTTCCAGTAGTCATGTATGGATGTGAGAATTCAACTATAAAGAAAGCTGAGCACCGAAGAATTGATGCTTTTGAGCTGTGGTGTTGGAGAAGACTCTTGAGAGTCCCTTGGGCTGGAAGGAGATCCAACCAGTCCATCCTAAAGGAAATCAGTCCTGAATATTCATCAGAAGGACTGGTGTTGAAGTTGAAACTGCAATCCTTTGGCCACCTAATGTGAAGAGCTCCCTCATTGGAAAAGACCTTGATGCTGGGAAAGATTGAGGGCAGGAGGAAAAGGGGATGACAGAGGATGCGATGGATGGATGGCATCACCGACTTGATGGACATGAATCTGGGTAAACTCCAACAGTTGGTGATGGACAGGGAGGCCTGGCATGCTGCGTTTCAGGGGGTCGCAAAGAGCGACTGAGCGACTGATCTGAACTGAACTGAATCTATAACAAAGGAGGCAAGAATATACAATGGAAAAAAGACAGTCTCTTCAATCAGTGATACCTGGACAGCTATATGTAAAAGAATAAAATTAGAACACCTAACATCAAACACACAAAAAACCTCAAAATGCATCAAAGACGTATACTTAAGGCTGGACACTACAAAACTCTTAGAGGAAAGCACAGGCAGAACATGATTTGACGTGAATTGCAGTAAGATCTTTCTGACTCACCTCCTAGAAGATAGAAAATACAAACAAAAATAAACTAAGAGGACCCAGTTCCACTCAAAAGCTTTTGCACAGCAGACGAATTCATAAATAAGACAAAACGACATTCCTTAAAACAGGAGAAAATATTTGCAAATGAAGCAACTGACAAGGCATTAATCTCTAAAATACACAAACAGCTCATGCAGCTCAATATGAAAAAAAAAAATCTGCAAACGGTAAACGCTGGAGAGGGTGTGGAGAAAAGGGAACCCTCCTACACTGTTGTTGGAGAAAAGTATGGAGGTTCTTCACAAAACTAAAAATAGAAGCACCACATGATCCAGTCACCGCACTCCTAGGCATACACCCCAACAAAACCATAATTCAAAAAGACACATGCATCTCCACGCTCACTGCAGCACTATTTACAAGAGCCAGGACGTGGATGCAACCTAAATGTCCATCGACAGAAAAACAGATAAAGAAGATGTGGTACACATAGACGATGGAATATTACTCAGCCACAAAAAGGAACGAAACGGGGCCATTGACAGGACATGGACGGACCCAGAGACTGTCATACAGAGTGAGCCAAGTCAAGAAGAGAAAAGCAAATATCATATAAGATCACTTCCACGTGCAATCTAGAAAAATGGTCCAGATGGACTCACCTGGCAAAGCAGAAGGAGACAGACAGACCGAGAGGACAAATGTATGCAGAGCAAGAGGAGAGGCGGCCGAGTGGGGTGACTGGAGAGACTGGGGTTGATATATCTACAGTACTGACACTGTGTCTAACATAGAAAAGGGATGAGGAACTACGGTAGAGCGCAGGGAACTCGACTCAGCGTTCCGTGGTGACCCAGGCGGGAAGGAAATTCAGAAAAGAGGGAATATATGGAAACACACGGGTGATTCACTTTGCTGGACGGCAGAACTAAGAACCAGAGAAGGCGATGGTAGCCCACTCCAGCACTCTTGCCTGGAAAATCCCATGGGCGGAGAAGCCTGGTGGGCTGCAGTCCATGGGGTTGCTGAGGGTTGGACACGACTGAGCGACTTCACTTTCACTTTTCACTTTCATGCATTGGAGAAGGAAATGGCAGCCCACTCCAGCACTCTTGCCTGGAAAATCCCATGGACGGAGGAGCCTGGTGGGCTGCCATCTATGGGGTCGCACAGAGTCGGACACGACTGAAGTGACTTAGCAGAACTAACCACAGGGCTTCCCCGATGGCTCAGGGGTAAAGAATCCGCCTGCCAGTGCAAGAGACGCAAGAGGCACAGGTTCGACCCCCAGGTGGGGAAGATCCCCTGGAGAAGGCAATGGCAGCCCACTCCAGTCCTCTTGCCTGGAGAGTCCCATGAACAGAGGAGGCAGGCGGGTCAGAGTCGGACATGACTGAGCATGTGCACACAACATTGCAAGCAGCTATACATCAATAAATTGTTTAAAAACTCTGTTGCTTCTTTTGATATTAAAAATAAGGGTAAAGTTTTTTTTTTTTTAGCCAGAGGGAATAAGGAGGGCCCTAGTCAACCATTCTCAATCACGAAATCTCAACTCTAGGGCACCATGGCCCCTGCACTGGACTTTTTTTCTTTTGTTAAACAGACACAAACCTATGAGACCACAGTCATAGGAACCGAGTATTTTTTTTTTTTAGCCAGAGGGAATAAGGAGGGCCCTAGTCAACCATTCTCAATCACGAAATCTCAACTCTAGGGCACCATGGCCCCTGCACTGGACTTTTTTTCTTTTGTTAAACAGACACAAACCTATGAGACCACAGTCATAGGAACCGAGTTGGAGCCACCAGAATAATAACAAAAATCATGGATCTTCCGAAAGGAATCGGATGACCACAGGAACCACGGATCCCGCGTCAGCTCTAGGACGCTTACCTGCTCTTTGTACTCCACGGGTTTCAGTCCTGCATAGATGGGCAGGAAGCTGCTGGCCAGCAGGACCTAGTGGACAAAATTAAGACACAGTTCGTGAAATGAGACAGCAACACGCCCTACCATCTATTTCACATGTCACCTACTAGGAGGTTACAACTGTTTAAACACAAAGCAAAGTGAAGTAAAGTAAAGTTGTTCAGCCATGTCCGACTCTTTGCAACCCCGTGGACTGTAGCTTACCAGGTTCCTCTGTCCATAGGATTTTCCAGGCAAGAATACTGGAGTGGGTTGCCATTCCCTTCTCCAGGGGATCTTCCCAACCCAGGGATTGAACCTGGGTCTCCTGCACTGCGGGCAGAATTGTTTATCAAGTGAGCCACCAGGACATACTTAAACAGAAGATAAAATTTTTCATGTTGGCAAAGACATTAAAGACATCGGCCCAATTCATGGTCCTTTGATTCCATCGACTTCACCTGAGAAGCACTGCCTCTTGAATGGTAGATGGTCCAGTCACTGCACGATCAAAGTCCAGGTCAGTTCAGTCTCTCACTCGTGTCTGACTCTTTGTGACCCCATGAACCATAGCATACCAGGCCTCCCTGTCCATCTCCACCTCCTGGAGTTTACTCAAACTCATGTCCATCGAGTCGGTGATGCCACCCAATCATCTCATCCTCTGTCATCCCCTTCTCCTCCCGCCTTCAATCTTTCCCAGCATCAGGGTCTTTTCCAATGAGTCAGCTCCTCACATCAGGTGGCCAAAGTACTGGAGTTTCAGCTTCAGCATCAGTCCTTCCAATGAACACTCAGGGCTGATCTCCTTTAGGTTAGACTGGTTAGATCTCCTTGCAGTCCAAGGGACTCTCAAGGGTCTTCTCCAACACCATGGTTCAAAAGCATTGATTCTTCGGCGCTCAGCTTTCTTTATGGTCCAACTCTCACATCCATACATGACTACTGGAAAAACCATAGCCTTGACTAGACGAACCTTTGTTGACTAGACAGATTACAGTCCAGGTGTGTCTAAATTCCCTCGTGCGCACAGGCTGCAAGTCAGTTATTTACGATGTTGTATGCCACACTGTGAGAATCATTTGGACGTTTCAATCTTGCAGAGGAACAAACCCCTCTGGTTGTTAATGCATTGATTAGCTCGCAGCTGAGGGATGTTTGCATTTATGTCACCAGGCTGTCACCGAGGGAACATGTTACATGCCACGGACACGCCCTGGATATGTAATGAGACACTGCCAGCTAGGCGCACCAATTATACTTTACCTTCCATTTAAAAAGTGGAAAAAGACTGCCCTTGCAAATACTACCATCTCCGCCCACTGAAAAAGCCAGGTTTTGGGGAGCTTCCCTGACATGCACAAGTTTTTATGGTGCAATGCAGTTTGCAAATCTCTGTGTTCTATCAGGAGAGATACAGCGTTCGATACTGACTACTTAAGCTTCAAACCTTCAGTTGATAAGTCAAGACTCCATGGCTGTTTGCTGTGAAAAGTTTCATCAAATTTCTTTTCCCAGCAGGAATTATTCAGAGATGGGTTATGAGCCTTAAAAGTGACTTGTGCAGTATCCATGGTTAAGAACCCGCTTACCACGGCAGAAAACAGAAGAGATGTGGGTTCAGTCCTTGGGTCAGGAAGATCCCCTGGAGGAGGAAATGGCAACCGGCTCCAGTACTCCTGCCTGGAGAATCCCACGGACAGAGGAGCCTGGCGGGGTGCAGTCTATGAGGTTGCAGAGTCAGACAGAACTCAGCAACTGAGCACACACAACATCCATTAAGAGTTACTTAGAAGCCAGAAGGGCATTTCCCCCAAAGAAACGATGCTGTACCTGTGATTTGTGAGGTCAGCTCTCACAAGCTGATTTATTCTGAAGGGCAAATAAGGACAGGCCCAGTCACCAGCATAACGACCTGGTGGAAACAGCCGACTCACCGGAAAAGACCCCGATGCTGGGAAAGATTGAGGGCGGGAGGAGGAGGGGACGACAGAGGATGGGATGGTTGGATGGCCTCACTGACTCAAGCACGGATACACATACACACGACCGTGTCTAAAACAGAGAGCTAGTGGGAAGCTGCTGTATTAATGCAGGGAGCTCAGCTTGGTGCTCTGTGATGACCTAGAGCGCTGGGATAGGGCTGGGGGACGGTCAAGAGGGACGCGATGTGAGGGGATGGATGGATGTATATATATGGCTGCTGCATTTCATTGCAGAGCAGAGACCAGCATCACATTGTAAAGCAACTATACTCCAATTAAAAAAAAAATTCCTATGATAAACCAAAATAGAAAATATTAAAAAACAGAATGTGCATATATGTGTGTGTGTGTATAACTGAATCACTGCCATACAACAGAAAATAATAACAACTGTAAATCAACTCTACTTCAATAGAAATAAAAAAGAAAAAAAAGAAGAAATTGGGGTGGGAGGTGGGAGGGAGGTTTAAGAGAGAGAGGACATGTGTGTCCCTACGGCTGATGCACGTGGATTGGATGGCAGAGACCAACGCAATATCGTAAAGCAATGATCCTCCAATGAAACAGAGAGAAATAAACAAAGAGAGAACTTTAAGGTGTCGAGCGCAAAGCATGGACCCGAGGTATGATGACAGTCCTGAATGGGAGGTCTCAGCCTTCTATGGAGGGTCGGTGCAGACCAGCCCTCACTGAGACATTCACCTCCAAAATCTCAGCTCCGGTGTAGGCGTGACAGGATAGGGTGCCACGCCTGCCGCTACCCGCACCCTTCCGAGAAAGATGCAAGCCGAGGTGAGCAGCCTCTCTGGTGGTTTCCAGAAGGTCACAGCCATCAGTGGGGCCGATAGGCTGGAAACCAAGCAAACTCAGGCCCAACCGTGTCAGCCCCCTGGTCGCCCTGACCACGTTTCAACACAAGACTGGACACAGTTCCGGCCACTGTCTTCACCCTAATTCATCAGCTGCCCACTCCTTTTAAAAAAACGTATTACAGGGGCTTCCCTGCTGGCTCAGTGGTAAAGAATGTGCCTGCCAATGCAGGAGACGTGGGTTTGATCCCTGGGTTGGGAAGATCCCCTGGAGGAAGGCAATGGCAACCCACTCCAGTATTCTTGCCTGGAGCATCCACATGGGCAGAGGAGCCTGCCGGGCTACAGTCCACGGGGTCGCAGAGAGTCGGACATGACTGAGTGACTTAACACTTTCAAGCCGCTGCTCTGGGACCACCCAGCAGGATAGGGTGGGGAGGGAGATGGGAGGGGAATTCAGGGAATTCGATTCCTGGTCAGGAAAGTAAGATGCCACAGGGCACAAGGCAATGGAGCCCGCTGAGGACAGCTACGGAGCCTCTGCTCTGCAACGAGAAGCCACTGCAAGAAGCCTGGGTGCTCCGACTCCAGAGCAGCCCTTGCTGACCGCAACTGGACAAAGACCGTGCTCGGCGTCGCCATGAATGCAGAAGCAAAGCAACGCATAAAACAACTGCAGACCCTGGGTGCGCTCCGCAAGCACAGTGCGGCTCTTGAATGAAGTTGCCAGCAAGCAAAAGGCAAGGCTGAACTAAAGCAACAACGGAAACAGCCTGTGTCTGGCACGCATCTTGGAAATCACAGGACTTAGAGGCCTTTAATGTGGGCTTCCCTCGAAGCTCAGTTGGTGAAGAATCTGCCTAACGGTGCGGGAGACCGGGGTTCGATCCCTTGGTCAGGAAGACCCCCTGGAGGAGGAAATGGCAACCCGCTCCAATATTCTTGCCTGGAGAATCCCATGGAGGCAGGCGCCTGAAGTCAGGAACGAGTGAGTGACTTCACTTTCACTTTCAATTATCCTCCAATGAAAGTTAATTAAAACAAAAAAAACACGAAGCTGTGAAAAAAATAATAAAGTACAATGGATACAGTGGTAGGGGAAAAATTATTACAGAATTTCCCTGGTGGTCCAGTGGTTAAGAATCCACGTGCCACACATGTACACCCATGGCTGATGCACGTGAATGTATGGCAAAAACCACCACAATATTGTAATTAGCCTCCAATTAAAAAAGAAAAGAATCCACCTGCCAATGCAGGGGATACATGTCTTACTGTCCACGGGGTCGTAAGGGTCAGACACGACTTATCGACTAAATCACCGCCACAGGGGCCTTTAAACAACCAAAGACACTCTATAATTCTAGTCACTTATTCCACTGTGCATGCACGCTCAGTTGCTCAGTCGTGTCTGACTCTTTGCAACCCCGTGGACTGTAGCCCATCAGGCTCCTCTGTCCGTGGGATTCTCCAGGCAAGAATACTGGAGTGGGTTGCCATTTCCTCCTCCAGGGAGGGGATCTTCCTGACCCAGAGATAGAAGCCCTAACTTCGCTATAAAAGCTCATTTCAGTATGCTATGCAGACATGTGGCTTGCAAAAACAAATAGAAAAAAAAAAAAACAACCCACTACCTTTAGAGGCTGAACTATGTGGGTTACCCCATCCCTCGTGACAAGATATAAAGTGAAGTTCACAAGTTAATGCCTGGATCTCTTTTGGAGGTATTGAGATGAAAAATGCTATCCAATTACTCTGTCACAGAGAGAAACAGTTAGGAATCCTCTGAACGGGTTTGAAGAGTGCAGTGAACTGGAAAATACCCATCATTTTCCCCCCAAATCAATGTATTTGCTCTGTCACAGTTTATTCAGGCTACTGATTTGTGTATCAAACTGTGGTTAGTAGGAAAATTGGCTTTCGACAGGCAGGAACTAAGCAGCTTTTCTTGCTGACGTTTTACTGCAAGCAAATAGGATTTTCTAAGGAGGGAGGTGCTTTATGAGATATGAAACAGTATGGCTAAACAGGCTCTTTTGCTGTCTTAACCTCACCGGCATCCTGGTGAAATTTTCATAATAAATCTCGATACGTCTAGGGCTAGGGGGTGGGGGGTGGTCCTCCAGCGGGGCTGTCTGAGCCCTCCACCGGATATTTAGCCACGTCTTGGGGATGCTCTTTGGTGGGAAGCACTGGCAGAGAAGCCAGGAACCTAGTGTTCCTTCCCCGACACTTAGTCCAGCACCGTAAGAATTAACACGTGTGCCGGGACGTCCCTGGTGGTCCAGCGGCTGAGACTCTCGTGCTCCCTGAACAGGCAGCCCTGGATCCATCCTTGGTCAGGGAAGTAGACACCACACACCACAGCGTAGTGTTCACAGGTGTCCACTAAAGGGCTTGCATGTTGCAGCAAAAAGCAAAGATCCCGTGCGCCACAAGTAAGAAGCAATACAGCCCCCCCCCCCAAAAAAAAAAAAAAGGGAAAGAATTACATGTATGTTAAGCCACTAATTCGGCTTTTGCTTCCCTAAGTTTCCCTGGTAGCTCAGTGGTAAAGAATGCAGTTGCAATGTAAGGAGACACAGGAGACTCGGGTTCAATCCCTGGGTTGGGAAGATCCCCTGGAGGAGGGCATGGCAACCCACTCCGGGATTCTTGCTGGGATACAGACAGAGGAGCCTGGTGGGCTACAGTCCTTGGGATCGCACACAGTCAAACACGACTGGGCAAATGAGCACACACACACGCACCCCAAGTACACCATGATAAGAACAAAACTTAGTAACTTCCGTTACAACTGTATAAACCACGGCCAAGTGCGTATTCCACACACGTTAGGACCAGCTCTTCTCATTTTTCATTGCGCAGAAAAGAGGTGTTTAGAAAACGATGTAGCCTGGCCTCCTTGGAGGATAAATTCTCAGCAAGTCTCATTTATGCCTAAAGTTGACTCTGGCGTTTAATGACAATCTGGCTGTTTATTCAGAGCATGCTGGTATACTTGAAATTCAAAGACAGGCCCAAATTTATCTTCCCCAGTCTTTCCCAGATAATGACCAATCTTAAATTCAGTCCTTATTTCACCTTCGAAAGGCTCAATGTGAGCTGTCCCTGAAAAAAAAAAAAAAAAAACGCTCACTGTGTGCAGGGAAATTGAGGACATCGTAGTGATGGAGATGGGGTTCTTCCTTCCGAGAGGGACACCATTCTGCATGGACGCCCTCCTGGGTGTGTGTGTATCAGAGAGCCTCTGTGGATGTCAAAGGACCATCTCAGGGCATACACGCAGTGGGCGAGCTTTAAACACAGCTTCAACAATTTGTACCAATTCAGACAGATGCCAAAGCTCTGTCCCTCTGCTGTTTCTGTTCTTTAGCTGCTGAGTCCTGTCCAACTCTCTCTGACCCCTATGGACGGTATGTAACCTGCCAGGCTCCTCTGTCCATGGGATTCTCCAGGCAAGAATACTGCAGTGGGTTGCCATTGCCTTCTCCAGGGGGATCTCCCCAACTTAGGGATCAAACCCTCCTCTCCTGTGTCTCGTGTAATTGGCAGATTCTTTACCAGCTGAACCACCAGGGAAGCCCCATCCCTCTGTGGCATGGTTAATTTCAAAATCATTTCTGCTCAGCTGTGGAGGTGATACACGGCTTTTTAAAATCTTTTTCTCTTATTGAGATACAGCTGATTTACTACGCTTTTTTTTGTTTGTTTGTTTGAGTATAATTGCTTTACATGGTTGTGTTAAGTGTCTGCTGTACAAAAGCCGGTGAATGAGCCATACATCTGAGCCTCCCTCCCATCTCCCCATCCCATCCCTTTAGGTCATCACAGAGCACATAGCTGAGCTCCCTGTGGTGGGAAACCATACACAAGACGAAAAGACAACCCTCTGAATGGGAGAAAATATTTGCAAACAAAGTAACTGACAAAGGAGGAATTTCCAAAATGTACAAGCAGCTCGTACAGCTCAATAAAAGAAAAAAAAAAAAAAAAAATGCTTGGAAGACCTAAACAGACATTTCTCCAAAAATAAAAAAAAAGATATATGGACGGCCAACAAACACATGACTTGGTTTTAAAAAAAGGATTTACTTCTCTACGTATCCTTTGCTGAAGGCTAATATTACAATATGTTTGGATTTCCTGATTGTATGTTTCCTTTTGAAGAAAAATAGCCCAGAATAAATCTTGGAGCATAAAAGGCATGAACTGAAGTGAACGCATTCAGACATTTGGGGGGACACAACGCAAAGGGGCCCACAGATAAAGGAATTCCCAAGGACCCATGATGGCAGATCAAACCAGTCAATCTTGAGGGAGATCAACCCTGGATAGTCACTGGAAGGACGTCTGCTGAAGCTCCAGTATTTTGGTCATCTCATGTGAACAGACGACTCATTGGAAAAGTCCCTGATGCTGGGAAAGACTGACGGCAGAAGGAGAAGAGGGCATCGGAGAATGAGATGGTTGGACGGCATCCCCAATGCAATGGACATGAACGTGGGCAAAGTCCAGGAGATGGTGAGGGACAGGGAGGCCTGGTGGGCTGCAGTCCACGGAGTCACCAAGAGTCAGACACGACTGGGTGACTGAACAAGCAAACAAACAAAGAACCCAAGACAAGTATTCGCCTCTGTGCCTGGGTTCCCCAGGGTTTCCCTAGAGGCTCAGGTAGCAAAGCATCCGCCTGCAATGCAGGAGACCTGGGTTCGATCCCTGGTTTCGGAAGGTCCCCTGGAGAAGGGCATGGCGACCCACTCCAGTATTCCTGCCTGGAGAATCCCAGGGACAGAGGAGCCTCGCGGGCTACAGTCCATGGGGGTGGGGGTCACAAAGAGTTGGGTCTCCTGGTAGGGTCTCCCCAGGGCTGGGTCACGGGGTGGGATGGGGGTCAGCTGCACCCCCGGGCTCTGCAGGGCACTGCGTTCGTGGGAGCGCCTCCTCTGCTGTGCCCTGTGTTGGCGAGGGCCTGGCACTCTCACACCTCTGGTGGCAGAGCCCCCAGTGCTGTCTGAAAGGGCTTCTCCCGTGCTCTGGGACCACAGGGCCTGGCCTCAGTCTAGACGGCTGAATGACCGTCAGCTGACCCCGTCATCACAAGGTTGCCCGGCCAGATGGCCACGCCCTTCCTGTTGCATCCTAAACAGGCAGTCTCCTTCTTTCCAGGACGCCCAGGCTGAGAACGTTCCAAACCTGTAAGTCCTCCTTCCGTTTTGCTGAACAATTCCATCTTGAAGTCTCTTCCCTCTTCTTCTCTCTCACTCTAAGTAGCCAAGAGAAACCAGGTTGCTCCTTCCACGCTGTGCTTGGAAACTGCCCCCTAACACCCAGCATGAGCGCTAGCGAGCTGTCATCCACAAAACACGGGGGGACACGCACGTGATTCTTCTCGGTCAGCTCAAGACAAGGATGACCTTTCCCCCGCCGTCTGCTTAAGATTTCTGGGTTTCCAGGGACTCTGCTGGCGGTCCAGGTTAAGGGTCCGCCTTGCAATGCCAGGGATGTGGGGTCGATCCTTGGTGGGGGAATTAGGATCCCGTTCGCGAAGGCGAGGCGCTGCGATTACTGAGACCACGTGCTCCGGATCAGACACAGCACAGCTAGGGAGCATGGGGACAGCGAAGAAACATCCCACGTGATGCAACGCGAAGTTCCCAAGGGCCGCAACTAAGATCAGACGCAGCCAAATAAAGTAATTAACAACAACAACAACAACAATTCCTCACTTCCAACTGCGACCTCATTCACATGGCCTGCACTCTCCAGGTTTCTCTAAGAAGACGGAGGCTCTCTCCTCGGTTTCCTGTTTTCTTTCCGAGTCCTCACTAGAACCCCCTATGGCCGTGCAGGCTTTTGCTAACCTGTGCCTCTAAACTCACTGAGCCTCTTCCTGCTCGCTAACTCAATTACACAGCCACTTTAGGTATTTGTTATAGAGCCTTCTCGCCTCTCAATGCCAGTCCCCTGTTCTAGTCTGTTCAGACTACAACAAAATCCCACAGGCTGGGAGGCTTAGGAAATGACAGTTTAGCTGGCACAGTTGTAGAATCTCGGCAGTACGAGCCTCCGAGTCTACTGGGAACCCACTTCTACGTCCTGACCTGCTGCTAGGGTGGGGGGCGCTCTCGGGGGTCTCTTTCCATAAGTGCACTCATCCCATTCACGTCAGCTCCATCCTCATGACCTCAGCACTTTCCAAAGACCCTCCAGCCTCCAGAGACCATCATAATGGGGGTTAAGACTTCGACACGGGAATTTGGGAGGGATACATTCAGACCACGGCAGGAAGTTCCATCGCCGGGGACATACGATGCCAAATACCACGGAAATCCAATCCCAGATAAAATGAGTCTTTGGACCATATAACTTTCAAAGGAGGTTCTGAGAGGGGTTTCCCTGGTGGTCCAGTGGCTAACACACTGCGCTCCCAATGCAGGGAGCCCAGGCTCGATCCTTGGCCAGAGGACTAGATGCCACACGCTGCAGCTAAAGATCCCTGGTGCCCCAACTAAAACCCAACGCAGTCCGATATTTTTCTTATCCAACCAGTCCATTCTGAAGGAGATCAGCCCTGGGATTTCTTTGGAGGGAATGATGCTGAAGCTGAAACTCCAGTACTTTGGCCACCTCATGCAAAGAGTTGACTCATTGGAAAAGACTCTGATGCTGGGAGGGATTGGGGGCAGGAGGAGAAGGGGACGACCGAGGATGAGATGGCTGGATGGCATCACTGACTCGATGGACGCAAGTATGAGTCAACTCTGGGAGTTGGTGATGGACAGGGAGGCCTGGCGTGCTGCGATTCATGGGGTCACAAAGAGACAAATAAGCGACTGAACTGAACTGAGAAAAGAATCAACTATCATTGCAGCTCAGATGAAAGAAAAATATTTCCATGCCACCAAAAATGAAGCTAATATAATTTAAGTGTGAATCTTCACACAAAAGCACATGGGTGAATGTGCACCAGGCCAATGGTGAGACGGGTAAAATTCAGATGCCTAAAAGCAGCAAAACTCAGCAGTAATCATCCATGTCTCAAGACTTTATAGATATAGGTGAGCCACCCCGGTGTGACCACTGGTCAAGAGCTCACCTGCCAATGCAGGAGACACGAGAGAGGCAGGTTCACTCCCTGGGTCAGGGAGATCCCCTGGAGGAGGAAATGGCAACCCAGTTCAGTATTCTTGCCTGGAGCATCCCATGGAGGGAGGAGCCTGGAGGGCTACAGTCCACGGGGTCGCAAAGAGCTGGACTTGACTGAAGCAACTTGGCGTGCATGTGAGCACTTTGCTCATGAACAAAGATAGAAGTAAAAGAGCGCTTAGGAAAGGGTGGATTCTATCAAGTCAGTGAAATAAAATAACAGCTGGGGCTTTAATTTCATGACAGGCTCACACAGGAGTGCAGAGCAGTGATGTGTGTGGCTTATCCTCTTTCTTCATTATTTACTAAACATGAACTGTAATTAGGCTGCCCTCGTGGCTCAGCTGGTAAAGAATCCACCTGCAATGCGGGAGACCTGGGTTCGATTCCTGGGGTGGGAAGATCCCCTGGAGAAGGGAAAGGCTCCCCACTCCAGTATTCTGGCCTGGAGAATCCCACAGACTGTACAGTCCATGGGGTCGCAAAGAGTCGGACACGACTGAGAGACTTTCACTTTCCCAACTGTAATCAACAAGCCTGTAGGACTTGACTGTCTCAAGCACACCTCTACATGATTTTTTTCAATTTCCGCTCCAAGGGAGGGGTTCCCACCCTGCGGGCAGCAGACCAGTACCTCCCCTCAGATCAGCAGCGGTGGCACATTAGAAATAAAGTGCACAATAAATCATTGCATTTACATCATCCCGAAACCATCGCCCCAACCATGTCTGTGAGAACCTCGTCTTCCGCGAAAACTGGTCCCCAGTGCCAAAAAGTTTGGGAACTGCTGTGGTGTGGTAACACTCTCCAAGGCAGGGGTTTCCACCCTGCGGGCAGCAGACCAGTACCTCCCCTCAGATCAGCAGCAGTGGCACACTAGAAATAAAGTGCACAATAAATCAATACATTTACATCATCCCGAAACCATCGCCCCAACCATGTCTGTGAGAACCTCGTCTTCCGCGGAAACTGGTCCCCTGTGCCAAAAAGTTTGGGAACTTCTGCGGCGTGGTAACACTGCTTAGCTTATGTCCATTCCACAGTTGAGAAAACTGAGGCTCGAACAGAATGAGCCTCAGAGGACACCGTCAGGGAATGATAGACCTAAACGGGAATACCAGGAGATGCACAGAAAACAACGGATTATCCAAGACGGAGTAACGAGACACTGAGACACAGGGCTTCTGCTTGGGTTCTCAGTACACACACGGACACCCTATCTGTAATAAAAAGGCCGCAGTTGAATGCCGGGTAATGAAGAACCTGGCATTTAAAAGAGAAAAAAAACCAGGTAGTAATTAAGAGAATAGATAAGCCATCGATAAAACTCACTGATATTTAGTACTCTCCCCCATATTCCCATCCTGGTGACCAACCGATCCTTCACATGTCCTGCCTCCACTTTTAATCTTTGTCTCTCTTAGACACCTACAGACTTCCTAGGTCAGAGACGGGAAACCCAGAGCTGAGGGCTCAGAGCCGGGCGTGCAGAGCTCCCAGCTGACGCCAGTTGCACAGCATGGACTGCCTCTTCTCCTGGCTTCTGGAGAGTGGAGCCCTCCAGTCTCTAGCTAAGGAGGTAGGGGGGACAGTAGGAGGCTTTATTCTCTCCCCCCGACCCCCACATTGATGGACGCATCAGAACAACCACGCCAGGACTTCCCGGCTGGTCCAGTGGATAAGAGTCCGCCTGCCATTGCAGGGGACACGGGTTCTATCCCAGGTCTGAGACGATCCTACACACGAAGGCCACGTGCCACACCTCCCGAAGTCCACCCTCTGAAGCCCACACGCCACAACGCCTGAGCCTGCATCCCACAACCAGAGAAGCCACCGCAATGAAAAGCGCAGGCGCCACGGGGAAGACAAGCCCCTGCTCACTGCAACCAGAGAAAGCCCGGATCACAGCAACAAAGGCCCGGCACAGCCGGGTAGATACAAATATGTTGGAAAGCTGTTCCCCGGTGGCTCAGCTGGGAAAGAATCTTCCTGCATAGCAGGAGACCCCAGGTCGATTCCTGGGTGGGGAAGATCCACTAGAGAAGGGAGAGGCTACCCACTCCAGTATTCTCGGGCTTGCTTCCCTGGCAGCTCAGCTGGTAAAGAATCCGCCTGCAATGTGGGAGACCTGGGTTCGATCCCTGGGTTGGGAAGATGCCCGGGAGAAGGGAAAGGCTCCCCACTCCAGTATTCTGGCCTGGAGAATTCCATGGGCTACACAACTGAGCGACTTTCACTTTCACTTTTTGCTTTAGATTTATAAAAAAAGGAAAGAACAACCATCTCAAGACAGTGGTTTCCACTGGCCTCATTCATCAGAACACAGCATGTCACCACCGAGAGGGGGAGTGTTTATTTTCCCATCGTCGTGCTTTTTTCTTCTTCCCTCCTGTACGCTTCACCAGTCTTGCTCTTTGAACTACATGCTCATGTGGATTCCAGGCATATATTTCATACATTATTATCGCCACCATCTGCTGTCAAGGAACTAGCCACCTGTTTGGTTTTTTTTTTTTTGACTTTCTGCAAAAGGTTAGAGCATTCTACTCAACATTTAAAATGCGTCTTGTATAACCTAGGATGCATGTTAATTATTCCATTATTCTCCTTACAAGGTATTACGTAGTTGTGTCAACTGTTTCTCTTCCGTTCAATGAACTCAAGTAATTACGCTAGTTCTCTGAGTAGTTATTATGCAAAACAAAGCAAATCAGAAGGAAAAAAAAAAAAGTCCAGTTTAGGGACTGCCACAGTGTGCTATTCTGGAGGAGGAAATGGCAACCCACTCCAGCATGTTGGCTTGGGAAGTCCCACGGACAGAGGAGCCGGGCAGGGTATAGTCCGTGGGGTCGCCAAGAGTTGGACACGACTGAGCGACTAAACCACCACCACGGTAGACTACTGCGGCTTTAACAAGTGACTTCAAACTGAAAGTCTAAAAACAAGACAAATGGATGATCCTAGGATATGGAGATCCGGACCCAAAATAGGCTGGATCCACCTGAGTGAAAGAATTAAGGTGCCGGTAAGGCCTTCCTTCCTGGAGCTCCTGGGGAGGTGGGGTTTCCTGCTCATTTAGATCTTGGTAAAGCACGCAGTTCCAGCAGCTGTAGGAGTGTGGTCCCTCAGCGTCACTGGCTGGTCCAAGGGGTGCACACCCTCCATGGCCTCCTTATGCAAAGTCTCCTGCATCTCAGAATCTGCGAGCGTCTCTTATTTCTAAAGCCACACATGCTTAGCTGGGGTCTGCCCACCTCCCCCTCCCCACTGAGACCCTCACGTTCATCTTGTCTACACGGTCCCCTCTGCCAAGTGAGATTCCTGGTTCACAGCTCCTGGGGAACACAGTGTGGACATTTTAGTGAGGGGGGAAACGTTAGTCACACTCCCACACGAAAGGAATTAAGAGGGTGATTTTATCGGGCGTTGGTGGAGGGGGAGCATGGCGACCAAGCAGAATGTGAGACACCTGGACTCCTGTGGGGCCTCTAAAGCAGCTCCCTTATTTTGTCGAGATCACTGAACGTGAAGGATGCAGCTTCTTTGTGCTATTAGTAGGTGCCACCTCCGTTCATTGGTTTATTAATTCATATTCATTCATGGAACACACACTGATGCAGTTGGCACAGTGCCCCACAGGGCTGGGCACTCAGTAGGGGACAGAAGACAGCAGTTCCTGACCCTCCGTGGAGCTTAGACTCTAGTGAGGGAAGACAGACGGAAACTAAGTTACACAGAGCAGTAGCAAATGTGTGCTGAACAGTGGTCAGCGAGTCACGGTGGGATATAGAAAATATCCACACCACCTGACCTGCCTCCTGAGAAACCTGTATGCAGGTCAGGAAGCAACAGTTAGAACTGGACATGGAACAACGACTGGTTCCAAATAGGAAAAGGAGTGTGTCAAGGCTGTATATTGTTACCCTGCTTATTTAACTTATATGCAGAGTGCATCATGAGAAACGCTGGGGGGGAGAAAGTGCAGGCTGGAATCAAGATTGCCGGGAGAAATATCAATAACCTCAGATATGCAGATGACACCACCCCTATGACAGAAAATGAAGAGGAACTAAAAAGCCTCTTGATGAAAGTGAAAGAGGAGAGTGAAAAAGTTGGCTTAAAGCTCAACATTCAGAAACTAAGATCATGGCATCTGTTCCTATCACTTCATGGCAAATAGATGAGGAAACAGTGGAAACAGTGTCAGACTTTATTTTTTGGGGGGCTCCAAAATCACTACAGATGGTGACTGCAGTCATGAAAGTAAAACACGCTTGCTCCTTGAAAGAAAAGTTATGACCACCCTAGACAACATATGAAAAAGCACAGACATTACTTGGCCAACAAATGTCCATCTAGTCAAGGTTATGTATGGTTTTTCCAGTGGTCATGTATGGATGTAAGAGTTAGACCACAAAGAAAGCTGAGCGCCAAAGTATTGATGCTTTTGAACTGTGGTGTTGGAGAAGACTCTTGAGAGTCCCTTGAACTGCAAGGAGATCCAACCAGTCCATCCTACAGGAAATCAGTCCTGGGTATTCACTGGAAGGACTGATGCTGAAGCTGAAACTCCAATCCTTTGGCTACCTGATGAAAAGAACTGACTCACCGGAAAAGACCCTGATGCTGGGAAAGACTGAAGGTGGGAGGAGAATGGGAAGACAGAGGATGAGATGGTTGGATGGCATCAGTGACTTGATGGAATGAGTTTGAGCAAGCTCTGGGAGTTGCTGATGGACAGGGAGGCCTGGTGTGCTGCAGTCCATGGGGTCGTGGAGAGTCAGACATGACTGAACCTAACTGAACTGATAGAAAATATCAGGGGTTCTGTAGATAGAGTAGCCAGGCACAGACTCAATGAAAAGGTAGAAAGTATGAGCAGAATTTCTGTTTTTTTTTTTTTTTTTAATATATATATATTTTGGTGGCTCCAGTGCATAGCATGTGGGACTTTAGTCCCCACCCAGAGATGGAACCTGGGCCCCCTGCAGTGGAAACATGGAGTCTTAACTGCTGGACCACCAGGGAAGTCCCTCCCCTCCTGTTTTATGATGGGATGACAGTCCCTTGTTCACAATCTTGTCCCCTTACAAACAAGAAGAGGTTTTCTGGCTCACTGCCGGCCTGATGTCTCTGTGTTGGTGTTGACGATTTGTGGCAACTCAGGCATGGATTTACCAGCTTCCCCCTTTCTAATCTTTAAGTCTACACAAGCTTAACAATTACATTATAGAAAAATATTTTCTTAAGAGAGATTGAATATCAGTGTATGAGTGAGACAGGACGAATTGGTACACGGAGTGAAAATATTCTCATCTCTTAAGTCGCAGAGTAATTTCACTTGTCAGCTCAACACTTCATTAGGTATTTCAAATCATATCATTCAAATGTAAAATTCAAACAGGGAGATTCGATAGCTTAAAAAACAACAACAATGCAGTTATCACTAAATTCAGGTGGAATTTTTAGCTCTCACGCTCAATCCATCTCCTGCTGCCGTCTGCACACTCATGTTCTCTATCACCCGAGGCTTGCTACGTTTCCCACAGAAAGAGAAAGTGTGAGTCCCTCAGTCGTGTCTGACTCTTTACAGACCCCATGGACTGCAGCCCACCAGGCGCCTCTGCCCGTGGCGACTCGCCACTCAAGAATACTGGAGTGGGTAGCCACGCCCTTCTTGAGGGGATCTACCTGACCCAGGGATCAAACCCAAGGCTCCCGCATTGCAGGCAGATTCTTTACCATGTGTACTGTGAGGGAAGCCCCACAACACCCACAGAAGGGAAATAAAAATGGGCTGGTGTTTCTAAGAGCTGTGCATCCTTGCACATCAGTCACTCATTCATTCCAACTCTGCAACCCCATGGATTGTAGCCCACCAAGCTCCTCTGTCCATGAGATCCTCCAGGCAAAAACACTGGAGAGGGTTGCCATTTCCTTCTCCAGGGGTTTTTCCCGACCCAGGGACTGAACCCAGGTGTCCCGCATGGCAGGTGGATTCTTCACCAACTGAGCCGTCTGAGCTCCTAGGCAAGCCCAAGTGTGTCCTTACCAATGTAAAATATTTCATGTATCCCCTTACCAATGCATTGCTATTTGCAAGTCAGCTGAAATAGCTCCCAGAGATCATGAATTCTCAACCAGCGTCCACATGTGTGTGGACAGAAAGGTGTCAATGCCAAACGGAAGAAACGAAAGGGAATAGTCGGTTGAAAATGTTAAGAGACCCGGATTCCCACTGGCAATCGGTACACCCTGGGGCGTGTCACATAAAATCTTTCTGCCCCTTTCTTCTGTTAAAAAAAGCAACAGAAGAGGTGTAAATCTCGCCTGTCCTGCCTGATTTACAGAAGGCGTGTGGAAGGACTAAATACGGTAGTCCATGCACCAAGTCTTACATGAACTGCAGAGCATTAACGTACGACAGTGTAAAGAACAGTTATTGGTGCTCAAGTTCATTCACAGAGTAAATGTGGCCGCACTGAACATCACAAGAAAAGACACCGGGCTCATCCACAGGCCTCTGGGAGCCGCCTGCTGTGTTGTGTCCTCAGGAACACAGAGATCCATCCATCAGACACAGGACTGATGGAGCACCCATTATCTACGAGGCCCGAGATGCGAAGCTGGATTTAGAGCAGGGGTTGGCAACCTCCGGGGTCCAGTGCCTGAGGGCCTGAGGCAGAACTGATGCAACAATAATAGAAATAGAGTGGGCAATGAATGTAACGAATAATGAATAAATGAATCATTCCCAAAACATCCTCCTCCACTTTTCGCCAGTCCATGGAAAAATTGTCCTCAGTAATACAAATGAACTCACAGAACAGAAAGAGACAGATTTATAGAGGACAAACTTATGGTTGGCTAAGGTGGTGGGGGGGAAGGAAGGGGGGATGGGTAGTTGCAGAGTATGGAATGGACATGGTCACACTGCTGTGTTTAACATGGAGAACCAGCAAGGCCCTGCTGGACAGCACAGGGAACTCTGCTCAATACTCTGTAATAACGTCATGGTTCCCAGGGGGAAAGATGGGGGAAGGGATAGTCAGGGAGTCTGGGATGGACATGGACACACTGCTGTGTTTAACATGGAGAACCAGCAAGGACCTGCTGTCCAGCACAGGGAACTCTGCTCAATGTCACATGGCAGCCTGGATGGGAGGGGAGAATGTGCTGTGCTTAGTAGCTCAGCTGTGTGTGACTCTCTGTGACCCCATGGACTGTAGCCCACCAGGCTCCTCTGTCTGTGGGATTATCCAGGCAACGATACTGGAGTGGGTCGCCATGCCCTCCGCCATGGGATCTTCCCAACCCAGGGATCGAACCCAGGTCTCCAGCACTGCGGGCGGATTCTTTACCAGTTGAGCCACAAGGAAACATGTATATGTATGGCTGAGTCCCTTTGCCGTCCACCTGCAACTATCTCAACATTGTTTATTAATTAGCTATACCTCAATACAAAATAAAAAGTTTTTAAGAGAAAAAAAAAAGTGTTGCATGAAACCCATCCCTGGCGCCCGAAACGTTGGGGACTGCTGATTTAAAGACGCAGCACACTCACTGTGATCACCACGCACACTGTTGCTGGCTGGATTCCTGCACCGTGGGACGCGGCCGCCTTTACCTGGACGAGGTCCTCCCTGGAGGGAAAGGTGGAGGCCAGGTAGTTCCGCCCGGTCCTGCTGTTGGTGATGGAGACGTGCAGGCGGCCGTGGGCCAGCTCGTGCGCGTTGGCGGGGAGAATCGACTCCACTCCGCTCCTGGAGGAGAGAAAGGGAGCGGCCTGCAGGACTGCATCCCCTTGGGCCTGCGAGCCTCCTAGCTGCCCCCACCGGAAACCCATGAGAAAGTCCAGACAGTGACAGGCAGGGATGCCAGAGGCTTAGCAGCTGCAGAATCTCACATGTCCAAAGCCAAAAAAAAGATATAAAATACAAGCGGTGGAGCAACGCCCCGCCCGTGTGTCGTGGACAGAGTAGCCAAGATCAGCAGGAGGAGGAGGTCACCGTTTATACGGGGCACTGGGGTCAGGTGGGCTCCGTGGTTACAGCAGGGAGCAGCTCATAAGCTTGCAGGTTAACGACCATCGTGGAGGACAGCCATTCCGCTTCATGAAACTGGCAGGTGGAGTTCCTCTGGCCTGAAGATGAGGAGGATCACGGGGCAGAGACAAGCGCGGAGACGAGATTGGGTGCCTGGGTAGCCAGGACTGGTCCGGCCGGGGGATGTACAGAGAGCAAGAGAACTGCCATCTTGAGGGGCCTGACCGTCCACCGCACATTTCCTCCTTGATAACTGGCTGCCTCGGAAACATCCGAGGAGCGACAAGGCTGACTGACCTCGCTACGCTTCATCCACAGCATCCTGGTTACACACGCTCTGCCATGAAACGTACTATATACACGCTCTGTTGCTCAGTCATGTCCGACTCTTTGGGACCCCATGGACTGTAGCCCGCCAGGCTCCTCTATCCATGCGATTTTCCAGGCACGAATACTGGCGTGGGTTGCCATGGACTTCTCCAGGGGCATCTTTCCGAATCGAACCCGAGTCTCCTGGGTGTCCTGAATTGGCAGAAGCATTCTTTGCCACTGTGCCACCTGGGAATATATATATTCCCACCTGGAATCAAGATTGCTGGGAGAAATGTCAATGACTTCAGATACGCAGATGACACCACCCTTATGGCAGAAAGTGAAGAACCAAAGAACCTCTTGATGAAAGTGAAAGTGGAGAGTGAAAAAGTTGGCTTAAAGCTCAACATTTGGAACAGTGAAATCATGGCATCTGGTCCCAACAATTCCTGGCAAAAAGATGAGGAAATAGTCACAAACTTTCTTTTGGGGAGCTCCAAAATCACTGCAGATGGTGACTGCAGTCATGAAATTAAAAGACACTTGCTCCTTGGAAGAAAAGCTATGACCAATCTAGACAGCATATTAAAACGCAGAGATATTACTTTGCCAACAAAGGTCTCTCTAGTCAAAGCTATGGATTTTCTTTCCAGTAGTCATGTTTGGATGTGAGAGTTGGACGATAAAGAAAGCTGAGCACCAAGGAATTGATGCTTTGGTGGTGCTGAACTGTGGTGTTGGAGAAGACTCTTGAGAGTCCCTTGGACTGCAAGGAGATCCAACCAGTCCATCCTAAAGGAAATCACTCCTGAATATTCATTGGAAGGACTGATACTAACGCTGAAACTCCAATACTCTGGCCACCTGATGCAAAGAACTGACTCATTGGAAAAGACCCTGATGCTGGGAAAGATTGAAGGCAGGAGGAGAAGATTCTTCAGCAAAATCATAGGTAAACTTGTTGCATTCCTGAAAAAGAAAATTAATAGGTGACCCTATGTTTTGTCAGAAAAAAAGTCATTCTGGGTCCAGACCTCTGTGCCCACCACACAAGGCAATTATATAAGTAAGTGATGGTTGCTCACTTCTGTCTGACTCTTTGCGACTCCATGGATCGTAGCCCCCCAGGCTCCTCTGTCCATGGGATTCTCCAGGCAAGAATACTGGAGTGGGTAGCCATGCCCTCCTCCAGGGGATCTTCCCAACCCAGGGATTAAGCCCTGCATTGCAGGCAAATTCTTTACCATCTGAGCCACCAGGGAAGGCTGCCAAACAAAATACCTGGACCCTACAAAGCTAACCCCAAATGTTGGGTGCTCCACAGACTAGAATCCGTTCTGGGCCTGATCCTCACCCACCATTGCTAGTCCCCAGGCAAGCTATGTGTTCTCCCAATTACAGTCTTTTTTTTAGAAAATCCTTGAAGGCTGGATTCCAATGCTAATTGAGCAATTTTTTTCTAC
>SJYT01068898.1:119362-158869 GCA_006410635.1 Cephalophus harveyi
AAAAAAAAAAAAAAGAATGCAAGGTGGATATAATCACCACACAGGACAGATAGGAAAACTGAAGTTTGTAGGGTTAAGCATCTTTCCTAGTATGTCATCAAGAATGAGTGCCATGGCTGGGATTTGAACCCAGACCCATCTTTGATTTTTTTAGTTCATCCATCCAGCAACCTACTGACATCAGGCTTTGGGCGAGGCACTGGGATTCCCGAGATACACAGAGCCTCTGTGTCAGGGGAGACACTGCCTGAAACCGACGGTCCTAACTCGGCTAGATAGTAACTGTTTACGTGAGTTATTTTTTGACAGGAGGTTCCTGGTGAGGAACGTGCAACTAACAAACCAGCACCAACCAAGGAGTTCAGGAAAGGTCTAAAGGAGGATACCACGTGCCCTTCCACCTCCCAGAATCCTTCTTGCGGGCATCCACCTTGGCTCAACAAACAAACAGGAAGGGCCGAGAGTCAGACTGACGGTCCAGAGGCAACCGGGAGACTAATCCCATCACCCTAAAACCCCCAGACTGTGAGCCACGTGGCGGAGTAGTCCTCCTGGATTCCCTCACCCTCCTGTTCTCCACCCGGGCGCCTCTTCCCAATAAAGTCTCTTGTGTTTAAAATGTTGCGGTTCTGAACACTTAAGTGCGAACCTGAATTCATCCCTGGGCATGAAAGTGTTGATCATTATATGATGACTACTCCAAGTGGTTAAGAGAATGCATGTAATTAACAAATAGAATATTTTCCACCCGCTGAGACTCGTTCTCAAAGTCAGGCAGAGCATCACGACTGTCTAGAGGCAGAAAACTGATTTTAAAACCACTGCTGTTGCTGTCCTTTAGTCTACTGTCTAGAAGCAGAAAACAGATTTTAAAACACACTGTCGTTGTTGCTGTTTGCTCGCTAAGCTGTGTCTAAGTCTTTTTCGATCCCGTGGAATATAGCCCGCCAGGCTCTTCTGTCCATGGGATTCTCCAGACAAGAATGCGCGAGTGGGTTGCCATTTCTTTCTCCAGGGGATCTTCTGGACCCAGGGACTGAACCCGAGTCTTCTGCATGGCAGGCAGGTTCTTTACTCCTGAGCCACCATGGAGGGCTTAAAAATATAGACTGCATTAAATGAAATACTTAATGAAAGCTTATTATTATTACTTCGAGATTCACTACTTGAAATTTAGGGCTTCTTACTATGGGAATGAAAAAGCCATTAATTAAATTTCATTATCATTCCATTTACATTACAGGGGCATGTTTTACTTTACACACCTGTCTGTAAGTAGAAGCAAGCAAAGACTTTATCAGCTACGTGTTCCAGGCCTTGAGAACAGGCCCTGTGTGCTCATCATCAGTTAATGGAGAAATAAATCTTTGCTGGAAAGAGACAAAGCTGGAATCTTAAGACTAAAGAAACACTCATGAGCAAAATAAGGCATTTTATTTCCTTGTCTTATTATCACCCCCCAAATAATCTTCTTTTCCAAATGGAGAGCACAGCTCTTTAAGGATGACAATTTAAAAGAAGTCTTAACCTTTTCTGTTTCCCAGGCAAAGGATGACTTCTATGCAGTTAACTTAATAGAGGTAAACAATCATCTTCCCTGTTTGTTCTTAATTTATTGGTGAGCAACACAGCCTAGTTACTAGTTAATTACCTCTATTTTCTGCGGCGCTGTGAGGAGAACCGAAGCAACCAAGGATCCCGCGGAAGCCCCAGCAAAGGCCTTGACATCCTTCAGCAGCTTTCTGCCGTGTCTGCAAAGTGCCAATGCTGCCCCCAAATGGTAAATGCCCAGAAACCCACACGCTGCGAACGACAAGTTGATGTGCTTCATTCTAGCTGCGAAACTGGGGAAACAAAACCCAAGAAATGCCTTGTAAGGTGGTCAAGTTTGTTCCACAGGAATGCTACTCATCATTTCTTAGAAGTGATGATATAAATACAATTATGTATACATAATTATAAATACAATTATGTCTAATTATAAATACATAAACAAATATATATATATATGGGCTTCACAGATAGCTCAGTTGGTAAAGAATCCGCCTGCAATGTGGGAAACCCCAGTTCGATTCCAGGGTTGGGAAGATCCCCTGGAGAAGGGGTAGGCTACCCACTCCAGTATTCTTGGGCTTCCCTTGTAGCTCAGCTGGTAAAGAATGCATCCACAATGCAGGAGACCTAGGTTCGATTCCTGGGTTGAGAAGATCTCCTGGAAGAAGGGAAGGGCTACCCACAGCAGTATTCTGGCCTGGAGAATTACATGGACAGTATATATAGTCCGTGGGGTCACAAAGAGAACGTATATGTGTCTACATACATATAATTTTCTGGTCTAAGCATATTTTCAATCAAAGTCTAACTGAACAACCGAGTCTTTCAAGGGGAAACATTTTCTTTTCCCTCGCTTACCTTGACCCAATATACTCATGTTAATTAAAAATTAACACCAGTTTATATTTGTTCAGTACATAGACTATGCAGCCTACGTTGTAATTACTTGGCAAAAAGCAAATGGATTAATTTCAACTGGCAAGGCATTTGGCCTTTTTTCTTAACCTTTTGAAACATTTGGGGGTCTGGGTGATTGGTAACATTAGTAACATCACTACAGACTGTAGCAAATTCCAGATTACAGACACATTTGCTCTTTGCAAGTGGCATCAGTAAATTTAAAACAGACAGCTTGGCTCCCTACCCATTTCCCTTGTGAGCATTCCTTCTGTGTTTTGTTTTGCTTTTGTTTTTAAACTGATGCTCACAATTATTCCATAATGCAATACTGACTTATCCAACAACTTAATGTATTTCATAGGGAAGTTTCTCAAGACAAACTGAGACTGTGACTGCCAAAGGCAATTGAAGGCCCAAAGAAATGTCACCTGCACCATCTGATATTCTCAACAAATTTAACTGTAAAATACTTTTTTTCCTCGAAACCTCTGGGGGCACGATTTTACCACGTGTATAAAACATTCACCCTTGCAACGCTCTTCACTCGGATGCTCTCGGAGTGAAGGGGATAGGGGTGTCACCCCGGATTTCGGTACCTTCAGATTAGGTACTTGGCCTAGGCCTGGAATTTAGGAACCTAAGGCCCTGATCCATCCTAAAGGAAATCAGTCCTGAATATTCATTGGAAGGACTGATGCTGAAGCTGGAACTCCAATACTTTGGCCACCTGATGCCAAGAATTGATGCTTTTGAACTGTGGTGTTGGAGACGACCCTGGGACAGCAAGGAGATCCAACCAGTCCATCCTAAAGGAGATCAGTCCTGGGTGTTCATTGGAAGGACTGATGCTGAAGCTGAAGCTCCAATCCTTTGGCCACCTGATGTGAAAAACTGACTCATTGGAAAAGACCCTGATGCTGGAAAGATTGAAGGCAGGAGGAGAAGAGGACGACAGAGGATGAGATGGTTGGATGGCATCACTGACTTGATGGACATGAGTTTGAGCAAGCTCCGGGAGTTGGTGATGGACAGGGTGGCCTGGCGTGCTGCAGTCCGTGGGGTCGCAGAGTCGGACACAACTGAGCGGCTGAACTGAACTGAAGGCCCTGATGCTTGTATCTTGAGCTACTGAAGCCGAGCCCTGGTTTGGGTTTAATTTCTTAAGAATGGAGCGAGAAGAAGGGTTTGGGTGCTCAGCCTCCAAGGAGCCGGCCCAGCGGTCGCAGGCCCAGTGCCCAGCCTCCCACCCCCGAGGTCTGGCTGCGGCGGGAGTAAGGACGCCTCTTACCCAGACCCACTAGCCCCTGGAGACACGTGGGCAGCTCAGAACCTGCGGCTCGCCCCGCCCCCTCCTCTACCAACGCAGGCCTGCGGCACTTCCGCGCAGAGCACCATCCTCCCGCCCTCAACCGGAACCGGAAGGCGGGGCCGGGCCGTCATTCAACCTGGCCCCGCCGATCCGGGCGGGACGCCGCGCGCCTTGGGCCCGCCCAGGAAGGTTCCGCGGAGAGAAGGCAGGCGTCGGATTCTCCGACGTCATCACGCTGCCGCCGGCGTCCGCTCGGCCCCGCCTGCTCCGTTGAAAATGCCGAACCTAACGTGGCGGCGCGCGCTCGGCCCGCTTCAGCCTCGTGGTTCCCCTCGCGCGGGTAAGGGGGACGACGTTCTGGGCTCGTACCGTCTCCGGAGAGCTGGGGTCGGCGCTTACCTGCGAGTCCGCTGCCCTCCGAACGGCCCGCCTGCGCCTTGCACCGGAAGTGCTTGGCGCCGGGGCCGGCTGTGTCCCGGAAGTGGTTTCCGTCTCTTCCGCCTCGAGGCGGGGCCGGCTGTCCGTGTTCGGGAGGGCTCTCGGGGCCACCTGGCGGCCGGCCGTCCCTCGACTTTTGCGAGCCAGCCTGGGCTTTGTTGCCCCTCAGCATTAATGGAGAAGCCGAACTCCGGCTGTGGGCAGCGTGCGGTGCTTCAGGCCGCCGTGGGCAGTGAGGACGCGGGTTGTGCTAACCCTCCTGAGCTTCCCGGGTGACTTCTCTGCAAAACGGTGGCGGAATGCGAGCTGGCGCTAACTCGCGGCAGTCGGTGCTGCAGAGCCGGCCTGCCGCCGACCAGCGGGCACCAATGGCCCTCGATAGATCTCAGCGTGGCGGCCCGCCCTCGGCTGGCATTTCCCCCCAGTCAAGGCATCGGCGGCTCCTTCTGCCCCTGAACAATGTCTAATCCTAACAGCCAAGCCTGGAGGGATTGGTGGGCTTTGTGGTGGAAGGTGGCCCAGATCCCCTTGTTGGAGGACAGGTTTCTTCCCACCGAAGCTACCGAAGAGCATCTGAAAAGTGCCAGGAGTGTCTCTAAGCGGGAGAGGCAGGGGGCTCACTTTCTTTCTGCCCCATTCCAGGGCCCTGGACTCTGCCCAAGGACACTTTCTGTGATGAGTAAGGAGGCGCTTTTGTTTTTCTTTTGAACAGCAGATCATGCAGACACCCTAACAACTATGGGTAGCTCAACTGCCTTATGCTGAATTCTTGACTCCATTAGGATTTAGTGAGTGCAAGGGGGAGTGGGTATACCAGGAAATGTAGAAGGATGCGCTGTTCAATCTTGCATCCTTCCGCTGCCTTCTAACTCTCTGGTAGGGTGTGGTCTTTCCAAGAGAGCATCCTCCAGGGAACTGGAAAGGAGGAAACCCAGGCCTCACATCTCCTGAAGCGGAGTCTGCGTTTCAGCAGAATCCCCAGAAGTTGCGCTGCGTGCTACACTTGGCAAAGGCCTGGCCTAACGCCTGGGGTGGTCTGGCTTAAAGTGATGTGCTGGCATCACAAATGTAAGAAGAGAGAAGGTCCGCAGAGCCAAAATCTGGTGCCACAGAGCCAGGATTTGGTGGTCATGGTGCCCAACCAACTGTTTCGTGCATTTGGGCACCGCCAGCAGGTTGAGAAGAGGGCGACAGACGCCGAGATGGTTGGATGGCATCATCGAACCACTGGGCATGAGCTTGAGCAAGCTCCAGGAGATAGGGAAGGACAGGGAAGCTTGGCATGCTGCAGTCCGTGGCGTCGCAGAGTCGGACTCGGCTGAGCCGCACCAACAACAATGAGCAAGTTGATACAGAAGACAGATGAGAAATGTGTCCCTGGGGCAGCAAGGCTGAACACCTCGACTCGGAGAGCCTTTGTTAAAAGGGAAATTGAGATCAGCGGTTATTACCACACTTGCTGGTGAGTGCGATCCCACCACATTTAAGGGTCACGGAAAAGTGCTCACAAGCTCCATAGTATAACTCTTAACTATTTAAACTCTAAACAATAAAGAAACATCCTTCTTCTCTCCTTTTTAGCCCTTGTCATACCTACATGCAACTAATTAAAAGGTTCATTTTCATGCAACTAATTAAAAGGTTCAGTTACCTTTCCTTAAGGAAGAATATCAGATTTAAGCATGTTTGTTTTCATAATCTCAGTTCCGTGCATACTGCTTGTCACATAGTGCGGGATTAATGAATATTTGTTGTGATTGTTGGGTGTAAGTAAATTACTCTTGTGAGTAAATAGTACTTTAATTGTCCTTTAAGATCTTTTTTTTTTTTTCCAGTAAATCTTTTGCCTGTGTTTTGCCTCTGTGTTTTCCCCAGTAACTTAGTTTTGAACTGGCTTATTTGCTAGCCACTTATCAGACATTTATTAAGGACCCTTTTTTTAACAGACACAGTGCAGGTACCGGGCACACCCAGTTAACAGGAATTCATTTTTCCTGACCTAGAGCCTAGCGGGCAGGGAGGCAGACAGTCGATGTGTAATTGTAGAGGTGTGATCGTGTGCTAGTACACAGGGACACCGAGATGTGCGTGTCCACACTGAACTGGGGCGTAGTGAACCCTTAGCTCTGGGAGGCACCCACGAGAGCAGCTGGGGTAGAAGCAAAGTGCCCAAGGCTTTCCCTGTCCTCAACTTGAGTGAAAGTCACTCAGTCGTGTCGACTCTTTGCGACCCCGTGGACTATACAGTCCGTGGAATTCTCCAGGCCAGAACACTGGAGTGGGTAGCCTTTCCCTTCTCCAGGGGATCTTCCCCACCCAGGGGTCGAACCCAGGTCTCCCACATTGCAGGCAGATTCTTTACCAGCTGAGCCACAAGGGAAGCCCGAGGATACTGGAGTGGGTAGCCTATCCCTTCTCCAGGGGATCTTCCCCTCCCAGGAATCGAACCAGGGTCTCCTGCTTTGCAGGCAGATTGTTTACCAACTGAGCTAGCAGGGAAGCCCGCCCTCAACTTCCTCCTACAAAATTTGATTATGTGTTTTCATCAAGAAGGAGAAAGATGCAGGCAAGGGATGCTTGCCACCCCTCTGCCCCAAGGACAGGGCCAGAGTCTCTCCTGTTCCCAGTCTGCTGTCCATGTGGTGGGATTTGTGTTCCAGCCTTGGCATCCTAGCCCAGGTGAACAGATCTACGGGGCATGCCATCATTCCGTGTGACACCCTATGGTCCCTCCGTGTGGCAGCTCCTTACACCGTCACCTCCTCCCAGAACTCTGCGTGCTGAGCCTGATGGAATGGAAAGGAGCAATGCACAGGCTTCAATTTCAGGGGGTGGCGGCTAGAGCATTGGCCCACACAGCGGCGCCCTTGCCCCAGAGGCATCCAGGTGGTGCCGCAGGTCGCCGTGGCCTGGTGAAAGCATCCCTGTGTCGAGACCACCGGAGTGTTCCGAGGAAGGCATTTCTGCAGTTGAGTAGAGCATGCGCTGGGCACCCGCAGAGAAGGAGGCTGGTTCCTTCCCACGGGTTGTCACTCAGGAGGAAGGGCAGTCAGCTGTGGGTGAATGACACCGCAGGGAGGGAATCAAGGCCGTTTAGAGGGAGTTAGCGCAGAGCCAGGGCTTCCCTGGTGGTCCATTGGTAAAGAATTCACCTGCAATGCGGGAGACCTGGGTCTGATCCCTGGGTTGGGGAAGATCCCCTGGAGAAGGGAAGGGCTGCCCGCTCCAGGATTCTCGCCTGGAAAATCCCATGGACAGAGGAGCCTGGCGGGCTACAGCCCATGGGGTTGCAGAATCAGACATAACTGAGCGACTAAGCACACACAGCGCCACGGTGGGACACAGAGACAGAAAAGCGGGCCCAGGAGGCGTGATGATATTTGTCGGGCCTGGGGAGGCAACTGTGATCCTCCCATACCACACCCACCCTTTTCTCTGTATTTTCTTAAAGGAGTTGAAACTGAATTTCTAACTCTTGCAAGCAGAACAGTTCTTCATAATATAAGTGCCTTTTCCCTTGCACCTGTTTTCTGTCTTAGAAATATGCTAGAAGAACTGACCACTTGAAGCAAAACTCAGTGACTCTATTCTAAATGGAAATATTTGTTTTTAAATTGTGTATGAATTCCATATGTAATATATTTTTGACATATATGTACATATATATATATGTAGGCTTTATATATGTAGGCTTCCCAGGTGGTGCTTGTGGTAAAGAATGGTAAAGAATTTGCCTGTTGATGCAGGAGACGCAAGAGATGCAGGTTTGATCCCTGGGTCAGGAAGATCCCCTGGAGGAGGGCATGGCAACCCACTCCAGTATTCTCGTGTGGAGAATCTCCATGAACAGAGGAGCCTTATGGGCTAAGGTCCATAGGGTCACGAGTGGGATACGACTGGACCAACGGTAGCACCCAAGCATGGATGCATATATGCAAATGTATGTATTTAATGTGTGTGTGTGTATATATATGTGTAGTTTAAAACGAGGGGTCATTAAGAAGTGTCAATTACTTGTCATTGGATACATCTGAAAATATATAGTACAGATCCTAACATAGCCTAGAAACTAAATATCAAGCTTTTTTCCATTAGTGAAGCATTTTTATAATGCAACCTTTATGTATAAACTTTGTTTTAATTTCACAGATGAAGAGTTCCAAATATAATATACAGTGAACTGAGGAATCAAAATGGAAAGGTTTTTTCCAAGGTGTTTCTATTATTTATAGTACTCGCAATTGATATTCTGCGTTAAGTGTGAGATGGGCCAGATAAGCTTTCAAAATTTTCACACTTAAAAAATATCTTTTTATACCAAAGGAGTTAAGATCTTTGGTAGCTAGGTGATCTTTGGTGATTGGGGGTGATGGTGGGAGAGGAATACCAAATGCAGAACAGAGTCCTAGATATTTTTAAAAGCCTAATAAAAGAAAATCTGTATTCTCTGCCCTGTTTTTTTTTTTTTTTTACCCCAACGCCCCGCCCCCTCCTCTACCAACGCAGGCCTGCGGCACTTCCGCGCAGAGCACCATCCTCCCGCCCCCAACCGGAACCGGAAGGCGGGGCCGGGCCGTCATTCAACTTGGCCCCGCCGATCCGGGCGGGAGGCCGCGCGCCTTGGGCCCGCCCAGGAAGGTTCCGCGGAGAGAAGGCAGGCGCCGGATTCTCCGACGTCATCACGCTGCCGCCGGCGTCCGCTCGGCCCCGCCGCCTGCTCCGTTGAAAATGCCGAACCTAACGTGGCGGCGCGCGCTCGGCCCGCTTCAACCTGGTGGTTCCCCTCGCGCGGGTAAGGGGGACGACGTTCTGGGCTCGTACCGTCTCCGGAGAGCTGGGGTCGGCGCTTACCTGCGAGTCCGCTGCCCTCCGAACGGCCCGCCTGCGCCTGGCACCGGAAGTGCTTGGCGCCGGGGCCGGCTGTGTCCCGGAAGTGGTTCCCGTCTCTTCCGCCTCGAGGCGGGGCCGGCTGTCCGTGTTCGGGAGGGCTCTCGGGGCCACCTGGCGGCCGGCCGTCCCTCGACTTTTGCGAGCCAGCCTGGGCTTTGTTGCCCCTCAGCATTAATGGAGAAGCCGAACTCCGGCTGTGGGCAGCGTGCGGTGCTTCAGGCCGCCGTGGGCAGTGAGGACGCGGGTTGTGCTAACCCTCCTGAGCTTCCCAGCTGACTTCTCTGCAAAACGGTGGCGGAATGCGAGCTGGCGCTAACTCGCGGCAGTCGGTGCTGCAGAGCCGGCCTGCCGCCGACCAGCGGGCACCGCTGGCCCTCGATAGATCTCAGCGTGGCGGCCCGCCCTCGGCTGCCATTTCCCCCCAGTCAAGGCATCGGCGGCTCCTTCTGCCCCTGAACAATGTCTAATCCTAACAGTCAAGCCTGGAGGGATTGGTGGGCTTTGTGGTGGAAGGTGGCCCAGATCCCCTTGTAGCTGGCCCTCGATAGATCTCAGCGTGGCGGCCCGCCCTCGGCTGCCATTTCCCCCCAGTCAAGGCATCGGCGGCTCCTTCTGCCCCTGAACAATGTCTAATCCTAACAGTCAAGCCTGGAGGGATTGGTGGGCTTTGTGGTGGAAGGTGGCCCAGATCCCCTTGTTGGAGCACAGGTTTCTTCCCACCGAAGCTACCGAAGAGCATCTGAAAAATGCCAGGAGTGTCTCTAAGCGGGAGAGGGAGGGGGCTCACTTTCTTTCTGCCCCATTCCAGGGCCCTGGACTCTGCCCAAGGACACTTTCTGTGATGAGTAAGGAGGCGCTTTTGTTTTTCTTTTGAACAGCAGATCATGCAGACACCCTAACAACTATGGGTAGCTCAACTGCCTTATGCTGAATTCTTGACTCCATTAGGATTTAGTGAGTGCAAGGGGGAGTGGGTATACCAGGAAATGTAGAAGGATGCGCTGTTCAATCTTGCATCCTTCCGCTGCCTTCTAACTCTCTGGTAGGGTGTGGTCTTTCCAAGAGAGCATCCTCCAGGGAACTGGAAAGGAGGAAACCCAGGCCTCACATCTCCTGAAGCGGAGTCTGCGTTTCAGCAGAATCCCCAGAAGTTGCGCTGCGTGCTACACTTGGCAAAGGCCTGGCCTAACGCCTGGGGTGGTCTGGCTTAAAGTGATGTGCTGGCATCACAAATGTAAGAAGAGAGAAGGTCCGCAGAGCCAAAATCTGGTGCCACAGAGCCAGGATTTGGTGGTCATGGTGCCCAACCAACTGTTTCGTGCATTTGGGCACCGCCAGCAGGTTGAGAAGAGGGCGACAGACGCCGAGATGGTTGGATGGCATCATCGAACCACTGGGCATGAGCTTGAGCAAGCTCCAGGAGATAGGGAAGGACAGGGAAGCTTGGCATGCTGCAGTCCGTGGCGTCGCAGAGTCGGACTCGGCTGAGCCGCACCAACAACAATGAGCAAGTTGATACAGAAGACAGATGAGAAATGTGTCCCTGGGGCAGCAAGGCTGAACACCTCGACTCGGAGAGCCTTTGTTAAAAGGGAAATTGAGATCAGCGGTTATTACCACACTTGCTGGTGAGTGCGATCCCACCACATTTAAGGGTCACGGAAAAGTGCTCACAAGCTCCATAGTATAACTCTTAACTATTTAAACTCTAAACAATAAAGAAACATCCTTCTTCTCTCCTTTTTAGCCCTTGTCATACCTACATGCAACTAATTAAAAGGTTCATTTTCATGCAACTAATTAAAAGGTTCAGTTACCTTTCCTTAAGGAAGAATATCAGATTTAAGCATGTTTGTTTTCATAATCTCAGTTCCGTGCATACTGCTTGTCACATAGTGCGGGATTAATGAATATTTGTTGTGATTGTTGGGTGTAAGTAAATTACTCTTGTGAGTAAATAGTACTTTAATTGTCCTTTAAGATCTTTTTTTTTTTTTCCAGTAAATCTTTTGCCTGTGTTTTGCCTCTGTGTTTTCCCCAGTAACTTAGTTTTGAACTGGCTTATTTGCTAGCCACTTATCAGACATTTATTAAGGACCCTTTTTTTAACAGACACAGTGCAGGTACCGGGCACACCCAGTTAACAGGAATTCATTTTTCCTGACCTAGAGCCTAGCGGGCAGGGAGGCAGACAGTCGATGTGTAATTGTAGAGGTGTGATCGTGTGCTAGTACACAGGGACACCGAGATGTGCGTGTCCACACTGAACTGGGGCGTAGTGAACCCTTAGCTCTGGGAGGCACCCACGAGAGCAGCTGGGGTAGAAGCAAAGTGCCCAAGGCTTTCCCTGTCCTCAACTTGAGTGAAAGTCACTCAGTCGTGTCGACTCTTTGCGACCCCGTGGACTATACAGTCCGTGGAATTCTCCAGGCCAGAACACTGGAGTGGGTAGCCTTTCCCTTCTCCAGGGGATCTTCCCCACCCAGGGGTCGAACCCAGGTCTCCCACATTGCAGGCAGATTCTTTACCAGCTGAGCCACAAGGGAAGCCCGAGGATACTGGAGTGGGTAGCCTATCCCTTCTCCAGGGGATCTTCCCCTCCCAGGAATCGAACCAGGGTCTCCTGCTTTGCAGGCAGATTGTTTACCAACTGAGCTAGCAGGGAAGCCCGCCCTCAACTTCCTCCTACAAAATTTGATTATGTGTTTTCATCAAGAAGGAGAAAGATGCAGGCAAGGGATGCTTGCCACCCCTCTGCCCCAAGGACAGGGCCAGAGTCTCTCCTGTTCCCAGTCTGCTGTCCACGTGGTGGGATTTGTGTTCCAGCCTTGGCATCCTAGCCCAGGTGAACAGATCTACGGGGCATGCCATCATTCCGTGTGACACCCTATGGTCCCTCCGTGTGGCAGCTCCTTACACCGTCACCTCCTCCCAGAACTCTGCGTGCTGAGCCTGATGGAATGGAAAGGAGCAATGCACAGGCTTCAATTTCAGGGGGTGGCGGCTAGAGCATTGGCCCACACAGCGGCGCCCTTGCCCCAGAGGCATCCAGGTGGTGCCGCAGGTCGCCGTGGCCTGGTGAAAGCATCCCTGTGTCGAGACCACCGGAGTGTTCCGAGGAAGGCATTTCTGCAGTTGAGTAGAGCATGCGCTGGGCACCCGCAGAGAAGGAGGCTGGTTCCTTCCCACGGGTTGTCACTCAGGAGGAAGGGCAGTCAGCTGTGGGTGAATGACACCGCAGGGAGGGAATCAAGGCCGTTTAGAGGGAGTTAGCGCAGAGCCAGGGCTTCCCTGGTGGTCCATTGGTAAAGAATTCACCTGCAATGCGGGAGACCTGGGTCTGATCCCTGGGTTGGGGAAGATCCCCTGGAGAAGGGAAGGGCTGCCCGCTCCAGGATTCTCGCCTGGAAAATCCCATGGACAGAGGAGCCTGGCGGGCTACAGCCCATGGGGTTGCAGAATCAGACATAACTGAGCGACTAAGCACACACAGCGCCACGGTGGGACACAGAGACAGAAAAGCGGGCCCAGGAGGCGTGATGATATTTGTCGGGCCTGGGGAGGCAACTGTGATCCTCCCATACCACACCCACCCTTTTCTCTGTATTTTCTTAAAGGAGTTGAAACTGAATTTCTAACTCTTGCAAGCAGAACAGTTCTTCATAATATAAGTGCCTTTTCCCTTGCACCTGTTTTCTGTCTTAGAAATATGCTAGAAGAACTGACCACTTGAAGCAAAACTCAGTGACTCTATTCTAAATGGAAATATTTGTTTTTAAATTGTGTATGAATTCCATATGTAATATATTTTTGACATATATGTACATATATATATATGTAGGCTTTATATATGTAGGCTTCCCAGGTGGTGCTTGTGGTAAAGAATGGTAAAGAATTTGCCTGTTGATGCAGGAGACGCAAGAGATGCAGGTTTGATCCCTGGGTCAGGAAGATCCCCTGGAGGAGGGCATGGCAACCCACTCCAGTATTCTCGTGTGGAGAATCTCCATGAACAGAGGAGCCTTATGGGCTAAGGTCCATAGGGTCACGAGTGGGATACGACTGGACCAACGGTAGCACCCAAGCATGGATGCATATATGCAAATGTATGTATTTAATGTGTGTGTGTGTATATATATGTGTAGTTTAAAACGAGGGGTCATTAAGAAGTGTCAATTACTTGTCATTGGATACATCTGAAAATATATAGTACAGATCCTAACATAGCCTAGAAACTAAATATCAAGCTTTTTTCCATTAGTGAAGCATTTTTATAATGCAACCTTTATGTATAAACTTTGTTTTAATTTCACAGGTGAAGAGTTCCAAATATAATATACAGTGAACTGAGGAATCAAAATGGAAAGGTTTTTTCCAAGGTGTTTCTATTATTTATAGTACTCGCAATTGATATTCTGCGTTAAGTGTGAGATGGGCCAGATAAGCTTTCAAAATTTTCACACTTAAAAAATATCTTTTTATACCAAAGGAGTTAAGATCTTTGGTAGCTAGGTGATCTTTGGTGATTGGGGGTGATGGTGGGAGAGGAATACCAAATGCAGAACAGAGTCCTAGATATTTTTAAAAGCCTAATAAAAGAAAATCTGTATTCTCTGCCCTGTTTTTTTTTTTTTTTTTCTTTTTTGTTGTTGTTGTTGTTGCTAAACAACGCTGCCCTTGACCTGACTGTTTGTGATCCACAGTTTGTACGGATGTTTGCAAATAGGCCTTCTTGTTATGCTGCATGGTGGAGGATCTTCCAGTGGAGGGAATTACTGGGGAAATTATATCAGTGTCAGGAAAGTGAGGTTGCTGAGTATACACAGAATATCATGTTTGGTGATTTATGCTTCGTCAGATTCACCAAAATGCCACTCTGTTTTAATTTGGCTTGCAGGATCTGATCATTACTGACACTGTTATCAAAAGAAATACCATAATTGCCAAAACATCCACTTATCTAATCACCTCATTTCAAACGGAGAAAATAAGGATTCTGGTCTGTTTCGTTTCAGCCTGTACTCCTACTTGCTGGGATTCTATTATTAATGATTGTTATACCTATTGACTGCCCATCCAATGTCAGCCCTTTGTACCCAAGATCTCTTGTAACTTTTACAACAGTGATAACAAGTGGGACAATAAAGGAGAATTTAGAGCTAAAATGGTTTTCCCACATCCACACACAGGCAGAGATCATCAGCCCCAGTCTCCCTCATTCCAAAGCCTGTACAAAGACCCTACTTCCCTAACACTGGCTCAAAAATGAGAAATAATCTCAATAATGAGATATTTAAATATATGTGTTTCTCATTATGTGTTCAGGATTGCGCTGTTCGGCCATGAGTATCGCAACCTTCAGTCCTTTCCTTGGTCAGAATTTGTACATGGTCTTCATGTTTAATTATAATTTTACTAAAAAATGGTAAAGTAACCCAAGTGTTAGTCACTCAGTCACATCCCAACTGGTTGTGACCCCATGCACTGTAGCCCACCAGGCTCCTCTGTCCATGGGATTCTCCAAACAAGAATACTGGAGTAGGTTGCCGTTTCCTGCTCCAGGGGATCTTCCCAACCCAGGGATCAAACCCATGTCTCCTGCATTACAAGTGATTTCTTTAGTGTCTGAGCCATCAGGGAAGCCCCCCCAAAATAGTAAAAGGGTTTAATAAATGGGATGCATGAATTTATTTTTAACGTGTAGGAAACGTGCTTGCATCTGGAAAAGAAAAAAAAAGGCAAGAGGAGCAATTAATTAAAGCAACCCTTTCTGCCTTTATCAGTTACGGCGGTAACTCTTTCTGATGACTGCTTTTCTTGGAAGTTGTGTCGTAATGTTGGTTATTGTAATGAGAACAACATTTGCATTAGGAACAGTGTTATAAAAGTGGGTCACGTCATTGGCCAAGGTCCTACCTCCAGTTATACCATATATCGAATCAGTTGTCTTTTTGCCTTTCATCACTCTTTAAATAAACTTTATTTAGTGTCTAATATAAGACAAAGACTGGAGTAGGCATTTGAAAATTTTTAAAAAAATTTTGATGGATCAACTGTCCATTTTTAGCTCGCTGTCTTTTCTTGCTGGAATGTACTTTCACATTTGTCTGTTCTATTACGTTCTACTTATCCTTCAAGGCCTAAACAAACCCTTCTGTCTCAGGGTGCCCTTTTGGATTAAATTCAAACAACTTCTGTCAATATCAATGCCACTGTTGTTTGCTACCAGGCCTGGGGCATTGTGACGGCATTCACCACCTCTTATTTTGGTTAGAGATGTGCTTGCTTCCACCTTCTGTGTTCAGAGTTGATTTGGAGCAGGGCCTGTCTCGTCCGGACTGGTTGCTGCCAGCATAGAGAAGGTAGTTAACACGTAATACCTGTTTAGAAGAGTTATGAATCTTTAGGTTGTGTGTTTGATACAATCTTTAGTTGGTATATCTGACTGGCTGAGGCAGAGAGGAAATTCTGCTTCACGTATCTTCACGTTTCAAGTTTCTTCAAACTTCAAGACAGTTTACTCAGAAAAATGGTGCCCATGCACCTGTTTGCAGGGCAGAAATAGAGACGCCAGCGCAGAGAACGGGTATGTGGACCCAGTGGAGGAGGAGAGGGTGGAATGCACTGAGAGATCAGCACTGGCCTGTCTATACTGACATGAGTGACAGACAGAGCTAGTGGGGAGCTGCCGGGGAGCCCAGAGAGCTCAGCTCGGGGCTCTGTGATGACCCAGAGGGGCGGCGTGCGGGGAGGAGAGGGAGGCTCAACAGGGAGTGGTCATGTGTATGCATACGGCTGATTCCCACAATGTGGAAGACCTAGGTTCGATCCCTGGGTTGAGAAGATCCCCTGGAGAAGGGAAAAGGCTACCCCACTCCAGGATTCTGGCCTGGGGAATCCCATGGGTTGTATAGTCCATGGGGTCCGCAAAGAGTTGGACACGACTGAGCAACTTTCACTTTTGGAGAAGGCAATGGCACCCCATTCCAGTGCTCTTGCCTGGAAAATCCCACGGATGGAGGAGCCTGGTGGGCTCCAGTCCATGGGGTCGCAAAGAGTCAGACACGACTGAGTGACTTCACTGACTCACTCAGTCAACTCAGGGCTGATTCACGTTGTACAGCGGTAACTCACAATGCTGGAAAGCAATCCTCCAATGGGAAGACAAGTATCAGAAGGTTTAGCGGTTGGACCAAGCGTAGAGGGGGCGGGATCAGGCGTCCACTCGGTACCGCTAGGCCACCGTTGTGCCATTTCCAGTTTTTTTCTCACCTGGGTTTCCACCTACAGTCAGGACCTCCCTCAGGAGGCTGCTGGCAGCCTCTCAGCACATTGGTGGAAAAGTTCTTTCCCTGCCCACCTCTCAGGTTCAAACTCCTGCTGGTTCTGTTTCCTTCACATGCGTGTCCCTGAAGAGTCCATGTGAGCAGCCAGTCGTGACACAATGACATGGGCCCGTGATGGGGTGAGCGAGTACCCCAGAGGATGGGTGTGCAGTGAGGGAAAGCGTCGCCAAGTTCATATGGACGTAGTTGGTCAGGCCTTCCTGGGAAGAGGTCTGGCAGTCTCAGCCACGGTTGCCTCTGCAGTACCTGATGAGTATTTGTTGAGTTAAGCCAAGATGCGGCTGTCATCTCTATATAACAGCTTCCCCAGGGATGCGCTGGTAAAGAATTCGCCTGCAATGCGGGAGATGCAGGTTCCATCCCTGGGCGGGGAAGATCCCCTGGAGGAGGGCATGGCAACCCACTCTAATATTCTTACTTGGAGAATGCCAGGGACAGAGCAGCCTGGCGGGCTGCAGTCCATGGGGTCACAGAGAGTTGGACACTCCTGAGCAGCCGGCTGAACAGCAACAGCGGCCGTCTCTGAGATGGAACCTCCTCTCCTGTGAACATATTGGCTCATGAATCAACACACACATTTGACCCCAGTCCCATTCACTATTGGCCCTTCACGCATCTCCGTGGAGCCCAGGCTCTATGGAGAATCTAGCTGGAGAAAAGAATGGTCTAAATTAGAAGAAATGAGCTCAGGGCTGTGCTGCAAGAAAGTAAAAATTCTTACACTCATCAAAGATACCCAGAATAGTGAAGGGCAAACAAGGGCAATTGAAACATGGTGTCACCGAAAAACCAAGAAGACAAAAGCCCAACCCTCTCATTATAGTCTGAGATATTAGCATCTGATAATGGACTTCGCAGGTGTCTCAGCGGTAAAGAACCTGCCTGCCAGTGCAGGAGACACAAGACACTTGGGTTCGACCCCTGGGTCAGGAAGATCCCCTGACGGAGGAAATGGAACCCCACTTCAGTATTCTTGTCTGGGAAATCCCATGGACAGGGAAGCCTGGTGGGCTACAGTCCATGGGGTTCCAAAAGTGTCGGACACAACCTAGTGAGTGAGCACGAATGTGTCTATGTATAACAGACAGACAGTCCTTTAGATATATGAAGATTCACAAAATATATTCATCTGGTGAGTATTTCCTCAAATAAGACTTAAGTGATGTTTGGTGCATTGAAAAGTTAGTTGCGATTTCAGATATGTTTCGATGAGCGGTGCGTGCTATTTGACATAAATGTTGTTCAGCATTAAGTCAACAATAGTTTTGTTTGTCTTTTTTTTTTGCATTATCTGGGCAATTTGGGATATTAGAAGTGGTGCAAGACTATTGCTATGAAATCGGTATAAATGGATGCAAAGTTTTCCCTGTGAAATTTCCCTGTAGGAAGCTGTGATTCTATAGGTGTGCTCCCAATCATCTCATCCTGTACATAGGGGCAAAGAAGTAGATGCTTATTAAGTGTTTGTTTTTGACAAAGAAGTAGATGCTAAATAAATGCTTGCTTTTGACATCAGTGAAAATACTGACAATGCCCTTCTCCCAAGAACATTTTGTAGAGTGGGAAGTGATCCCAAATGTCTCCCCGTCATCTCTCACTTCACAGCAATTGGGAAAGAGTATAGTCCACACTTAGTCAGTGTCCAGTAACATTTTTCATATTTTATTTTAAATCCATAACAAACATAAACTTTCAAAAACATCTTTTACAACATCTGCACAGAATTTCAAAGATGGAAAGTGGTGTAATATTAAAAAGTGTACAGATGCATTCCTTAAATGGAAAGCTACCAATTAAGCAAAATGGGCCAGAAGTCTGAAATGCAGGTCAAAGGGAAAGTTTGAAAGGACCCAGGCTGGCACGGAAAAGGCAGCTATAATTTCTGCATCTTTGTGTTAGGACTTGAATTCTCAGAAGACTGGTAGCAGACCCATTGTGATGGCATTATGGAGTCATATTGAATCTTATAGATGGATTCCATTTTTTCCTGGGGGAAGAAGAAACCCCCACGTCTGATCAACAGTCCTAGGTCGCAATAGACAGGTATATTTATAATATGAAATTGATTCTCAGGCTTCCCTGGTGGCTCAGCTGGTAAAGAATCCACCTGCAATGCGGGAGACCTGGGTTCGATCCCTGGGTGGGGAAGATTCCCCTGAAGGGAACGGCTATGCACTCCAGTATTCTGGCCTGGAGAATTCCATGGACCGCATTCCCAGTGAATAAAAGAGGCAGCAAGTTGAAAGTCATTCTGACTGCGTTCGTTGCTGGGGACGTCTGTGTCCAGCCTTAGTTCTGTTTTTTCTAAATTCCCACATGGATGCTGGAGAACCCTGTTGAAGCTGTTGTTTTCAGCACTAAACTTTCTTTCTGACTTTTTATTCTTTCACTTGCCTTGAAGGAGTATGATGCCATGTCTTTGAAGGGCCATTTTCAGGAGGTAAAGGACTGTTCCTGACTGTCTTGGGAGTGGCTGCGTCGCCACCGCTCACTTAGGAAGCAGCTGGGCCTCCAAGATGTCTTTGCAGTTCTGGAATTTGTTTCCCGTTTCTTCACGTACATACACTGCAAATTTTATTTTTATTTACTTTTTCATATACCTCAAATTTTATAAAACTGGCTCATCACTAACAATGACCACATTTCTCCAGTTGTATTAAAGAAAAAAAATTTGGATCCTCTAGGCTGCAGAAACATTTATAAGGTAATATTTAAAATATAAATAAGCTTCACTTCAGGTGATTCCTCAGGGGCTCAATGGTAAAGAATCTGCCTGCAATGCAAGAGACTCAGGTTCGATCCTTGGGTCAAAATGAACCCATGGAGGAGGGCGTGGCGACCCACTCCAATATTCTTGCCTGGGACATCCCTTGGACAGAGGAGCCTGGCGGGCTACAGCCCATGGCTTGCAAAGAGTTGGACACGACCGAGCCACTCAACAACAACCGCAAGACTTCATTTCACCATTCCATGAACGTGGACAATTGAAAAGGTTGTTTCCCTTCAGTTAGAAAAGAAACTAATGTTGTGCTTAACCATGGAGACAAGCAGTTTGCTCCTGTGACCCCACTTGTACTTAACATCAGATGTTGACACGCAGTAGTGAAAATTGCAGGCGTTTTCGTCATTGACACGTTTTTCCTGACACCTGGCTTAAGCCACTTTCTGTGTGTGTTGTATACTTTCTATGCTAGAGTGGCAGACCGCCGTGCTCCTTTATGCAGCCCCAAAAGCTTTCTGGGTGTGCTTTTTATTTGCTTCACGTTTCAGTACTGAGAGGGAGCATTGATGCCAAACTTGAATTTGTTGTGGTTTATTTAACACACACTTGTGTGATCTTTAGTATTCGCCTCTTCCAGTGGCCTTGGGCGTGTTGATGGGGTTAACATTCTTCACAGCCGGTGGGGGTGGTACCGACCGTGGTGCTCACATCTCAAGGATCCTGGCTGCGTGCGTGTTTGCTCAGTCCTGTCCGACTCTCAAGGACTGTAGACCTCCAGGCTCCTCTGTCCGTGGGATTTCCCAGGCAAGAATACTGGAGTGGGTTGCCATGCCCTCCTCCAGGGGATCTTCCCCACCCAGGGATCGAACCCAGGTCTCCTGTGTTGGCAGGTGGATTCTTTCCCATTGAGCCACTGGGGAACCCAGTGAGGATGACTGACTTGGGGCACAAAGAGATAAAGGAACTTTCTCGAGATCACATGCTTCATCACTGGTGGCAATGAGGATTCATCTCTTTTTATATTTTATGTTTTATTTTTGACAGCGCGTAGTGTCAGACTTTTGTTTTTTTGGGTTCCAAAATCACTGCAGATGGTGATTGCAGCCATGAAATTAAAAGATGCTTACTCCTTGGAAGGAAAGTTATGACCAACCTAGATAGCATATTCAAAAGCAAAGACATTATTTTGCTGACAAAGGTCCGTCTAGTCAAGGCTATGGTTTTTCCTGTGGTCATGTATGGATGTGAGAGTTGGACTGTGAAGAAAGCTGAGCGCCGGAGAATTGATGCTTTTGAACTGTGGTGTTGGAGAAGACTCGTGAGAGTCCCTTGAACTGCAAGGAGATCCAGCCAGTCCATTCTAAAGGAGATCGGTCCTGGGTGTTCATTGGAAGGACTGATGCTAAAGCTGAAACTCCAATACTTTGGCCACCTCATGTGAAGTGTTGACTCATTGCAAAAGACCCTGATGCTGGGAGGGATTGGGGGCAGGAGGAGAAGGGGACGACAGAAGATGAGATGGCTGGATGCCATCAACAACTCGATGGACATGAGTTTGAGTAAACTCCGGGAGTTGGTGATGGACAGGGAGGCCTGGCATGCCACAGTCCATGGGGTCGCAAAGAATCGGACACGACTGAGCAACTGAACTGGACTGAGTTCGGCAAACGGGGATCGTAGCCATGTCCCCTGCATTGGAAGGGTGGAGTCTTAACCACTCGCCCTCTGGGGAAGTCCCTAGGATTCTTTTCTTGACTGCTTTGCTGCCTCCCCAGTGCCACACACAGAGCAGCAGACAGCCACTCACAGGGTGTTTGCAGCGATCATGGTAATAAAGACAGGCATAGCTAAAGTCAGCAGCGATGCTGTCCAGCTGCACGGTCTCGGCCTCTTTAGAGGCTTCCCAGGTGGCTCGGCAGGAAGAGAACCCGGCTGTAATGCAGGAGATGTGGGAGACTCGGGTTCAGTCCCTGGGTCGGGAAGATCCCCTGGAGGAGGGCCTGGCAGCCCACTCCAGTACTCTTGCCTGGAAAATCCCGTGGACAGAGGAGTCTGGTGGGGGCAGGTACAATCCATGGGGTCCAAAAGAGTTGGATAGGACTAAAGCGACTCAGCACGCATGCACAGACGAGGTTCAGTGGTAGAGAACCCTCCTGCCCATGCAGGAGAGTTAGGAGATGCAGGTTCTCTCCCTGGGTCGGGAAGATCCCCTGGAGGAGGAAGTGGCAGCCCACTCCAGTACTCTTGCCTGGAAAATCCCGTGGACGGAGGAGCCTGGTGGGCTGCAGTCCATGGGGTCGCAAAGAGTCGGACTAAAGAGTCGACTTAGCAGCAGCAGCCAGGATGAGAGGCTTGTCCTGAAGCAAACCTTTAAGCCTGGAAGTTCTCGAGACTAAGACTCGGAGGTGTCCTTTCTTCCTGTGGAGGAAGGGCGCTCAGGATGTGATTGAGAGCAAGTCCCTGCCTGAGGACAGGGAGGAAGCCCCTCCCGCTCAGGGCCCAGTTGAGAGGGAGAGGACGGGTGCTGAGGTGAGAGCCACCTGCTCATCCCAGTTCTGCTTGCAGGTTGGGAGAGGGCTTGCAGAGAATACAGACCACGTCCGTTTCCCCGGACTCGGCCTTGGGGCCTGGGACACCCTCCTGCAGTGTGGGGTATACACCCCTCCAGCTTCACTCTTCCGGTTCTGGGTAGTCTGTGATGGAGCGTGGACATCAAAACTGTCATCAGAAAGAAACAGACAGCTCCCAGGAGAGTCTAAAGTGTGGTCAAGGCTGATGACCACTGTTCCTAACAGGGGAATCTAAGGTAGCCAAGGATGCAGATGAACATCCTTTGAGAAGTTCTCCACGTGGCCACCAGGGTGCTGATGGTCGTTCACTCGCTCAGTCGTGTCCGACTCTTTTGAGACTCCGCCCCCCACCCCGGACTGTAGCCCACTAGGATCCTCTGTCCATGGGATTCTCCAGGCAAGAAGACTGGAGTGGGTTACCATTCGCTTCCCGACCCAGGGATCGAACCCCAGTCTCCTGTATTGGATTGACAGTCGACTTCTTTGCTTCTGAGCCGCTAGGGAAGCCGGGCCACACGGTTACCAGAACCCATAATGCAGGTTTGGGAGAGGGAGGTGCCTGAATAGAAAGCCAGGGCTAAATAAGCCTCAGCATCATCATCAGGCTTCCTGGTGGCCCAGTTGGTAAAGAATCCACCCACAATGTAGGAGGCCTGGGTTCGATCCCTGGGTCGGGAAGATGTTCTGGAGAAGGGAACCAGCTACCCACTCCAGTGATCTGCCCTTGAGAATCCCATGGACTACAGTCCGTGAGGTTATGAAGAATCAGGCATGACTGAGCACATTTCACTATCACTTTTCATCATCAGGAGACATCTAAAAGATTCTGCACAGCTTCTCGACCAGTCCTAGAAATGCTGGGACAGTAAGGGCCAGCCAGAGGAGAGAGGGGCTTACCAGCAGTCCCCAACCTTTTTGGCATCAGGAGCAGGTTTTGTGGAAGTCAATTTGTCCGCGGGCTGGGGGTGCAAGTGGATGCTTTCCAGTTGATTCAAGCACATTACATTTACTGTGCACTTTATTTTTTTTATTATGGCGTCAGCTCCACCTCAGATCATCAGGCATTAGGCTCCAGAGTTTGGGGACCCCTGACTTAGATTGCTGTGTTTAGTCACTTAGTCGTGTCCAACTCTTTGCAACTCCCCGGACTGTAACCCACCAGGCTCCTCTGTCCATGGGATTCTCCAGGCAAGAATACTGGAGTGGGTTGCCATGCCCTCCTCCAGGGCATCTTTCCTACTCAAGGACTGAACGCAGGTCTCCCGCATTACAGGTGGATTCTTTACTGTCTGAGCCACCACGGAAGCCCCAGAATACTGGAGCGGGTAGCCTATCCCTTCTCCAGCGGATCTTCCCCACCCAGGAATCAAACTGGGGCCTCCTGCATTCCAGGCGGATTCTTTACCAGCTGAGCCACCAGGAAAGCTCTTTACTCCCTAGAGTACTGGTGAATTAAGTTCTGTTCTGCATAAAAGTCAAATGGCTGTGGAGTATGTTACTTGTTTAGACTGATTCTATGTTTATTCTTACCTAAAACGTTCACAGAGTTTCTAAATAGCCGTGACTTTGTTGAGTCCACTGTTTGAACCATGTTTTTAGTAAAGAAAACTCAATTTTTAGAATAAATGTAAGATAAATTCTATATTAATGAGTGTAGTTCTCTATTAATGAGTTCTCATAATTAGAGCTATTGTAATGTAACAGAGCAACCTGGCGGGCTGCAGTCCCGGGGGTTACAAAGAGTCAAACACAGCTGAGCAAGTAAATAACAGCAGCAAACTTGACGGTCATGAACATAGGCTTCTGAACCACGTTTGTGGATGGACAAACACACACTCCAGTTCAGGTCAGTCGCTCCGTTGTGTCCGACTCTTCGCGACCCCATGGACTGCAGCACGCCAGGCCTCCCTGTCCATCACTAACTTCCAGAACTTTCTCAAACTCACATCCACTGAGTTGGTGATGCCATCCACCCATCTCCTCCTCTGTCGTACCCTTCTCCTCCCGCCTTCAGTCTTTCCCAGCATCAGGGTCTTTCCAGTGAGTCAGTTCTTCGCATCAGGTGGCCAAAGGATTGGAGCTTTAGCTTCAACATCAGTCTTTCCAATGAATATTCAGGACTGATTTCCTTTAGGATGGGCTGGTTGGATCTCCTTGCAGTCCAAGGGACTCTCAAGAGTCTTCTCCAGCACCACAGGTCAAAAGCATCAATTCTTCGGCGCTCAGCTTTCTCAAGGTGGCATCATTATTTCACAAAAGAAGTGTGAGTTATTTGTACTCCTGTAAGAGTTTATATTTTAAGAAATAAAATATTTTTCTTCTTTCTAAAGAAACACATTCTTCATGGAATATTTAGAGAATACAGAAACAAATTTAGAGAATCAAAATATTGACTACCCATGTAAAATTAATATATGTGAATATATTTACCATACACTCATAGGTAAATGGAATGTATAATTTACTTTATAGAGATTTCTATCTCAAACTTGGTACAAAACATTATATAAAAAGCCATGAATATGAGATCATCTAAGGTAATAACTTCCTAGCGGCTCAGTGGTAAAGAATCAGCCTGGCAATGCAAGAGACTTAGATTCAATCACTGGGTCGGGAAGATCCCCTGGAGAAGGAAATGGCAACCCACTCCAGTACTCTTGGCTGGAGAATCCCATGGGCAGATGGAAAAGCCTAGTGGCGTACAGTTCTTGGGGTCTCAAAGAATCGACACAAGTAAGCGACTAACACTTTCCACCTAATAGCTGCCAGTAACTTGATTGATTATACAGTCAGTGACCTAATCTTAAGTGTATATAAGACTCTCTTTTGCATATCTCGCTTCTAGACATCTTATCAATAATCTAGACTCGTGAACATCATATCAACACAGTAGTGTCCACTTGTGAATGATGTGAAGAGGAGAAAGATTATATTAGATATGGAGGTTTAATTTTTTGCTAGGCTTTTTCACCACCTAAATGAGGTCTTTCCACCGGGTTTTACAACCATGCTGTCTGAATTTGTGTCTTAATATTTGGCCACCTCATGCGAAGAGTTGACTCACTGGAAAAGACTCTGATGCTGGGAGGGATTGGGGGCAGGAGGAGAAGGGGACGACTGAGGATGAGATGGCTGGATGGCATCACGGACTCCATGGACATGGGTCTGGGTGAACTCCGAGAGATGGTGATGAACAGGGAGGCCTGGCGTGCTGCGATTCATGGGGTCGCAAAGAGTCGGACACGACTGAGCGACTGATGAACTGAACTGAACTGAAACATAAATTACGACTTGCCATGGGTGTCAGTGTTAGAAGTACTAAATACACAAAGATCAAGGCTGTCTATTAAGTAATATGGTAAAGTTTTTTTTAAAACACCCATCAGAGCTCATACTTTCAAATAAGTGTTTTATTCAACACAGTCCTGTTAAGAGCTGATTAACTGTCTCCTTCATGTATGAATGTATTTATTCAGCAGTGTTGCCTGTGAGTGCTCACGGTTTGACGTTTTCCCAGGATCACGGGTGTAATGATGAACGAGGCAGGTAGGCTAGAGTCTCGTGCGGAAGACAGATGGCACCCAGCCATGGCAAAACAGGGGTGTAAGCCTTAAGTTAGCACTGATGATGTGAAATCCTACCCAACCTAGTCCCTGGCGTCAGGTCACTTGTTAAAACAACATGACTCCTTGGAGAAGGAAATGGCAACCCACTCCAGTATTCTTGCCTGGAAAAGTCCATGGACAGAGGAGCCTGGGGGGTACAATCCTTGGGGTTACATACATGAGGGTGGAGGGAGGTGGGTTGGTAGCAGTAAACTAGTAGAACTAAAAAAAAAAAAAAAAAAGGACTCCTAAGTTGAATCCAGGCCAGTGGAATTCCAGAGTATGAGTAAAGAGTTTAAAAGTCCATTCATTATTAGTAGTTCTATTTGCAATAGTTTGGGTAGTCCTAAGATTGTCATACTGAGTGAAGTCAGTCAGACAGAGAGAGAGAAATAGCCTATAATATTGCTTATATGTGGAATCTAAAAAGAAATGATACAGATGAACTGTCTGTTTACAAAACAGAAACAGGCACATACTTAGAGAATCAGCGTATGGTTGCATGTATGCAGCGGGGGCTTGGGGGGAAGGATGGGGGAAGGGATAGTCAGGGAGTTTGGGATGGACATGGACACACTGCTGTATTTCACATGGAGAACCAGCAAGGAGCTGCTGGACAGCACAGGGAACTCTACTCAATACTCTGTAATAACCTTATGGTTCCAGGGGGTAAGGATGGGGGAAGGGAAAGTCAGGGAGTCTGGGATGGACGTGGACACACTGCTGTATTTCACATGGAGAACCAGCAAGGACCTGCTGGACAGCACAGGGAACTCTGCTCAGTATTATGTAACAACCTAAATGGGAAAAGAATTTGAAACACAACAGATAACATGTGTCTGCAGAACTGAATCAGTTTGCTGTAAACCTAAAACTAACACAACATTTTTAATCAACTATGTGGTCATTTCATGACGTGTATAAGTCAAATGATTATGTTCTCCATCTGAAACTTACACAGTGCTGTATACTAATCATGCCTCAGTAACGGAGACAAAGTACATTGTCAGAACTGTATCATAGTCACCGTAAAAGCGGGGTGCTCTTGGAATCATCTTCAAAAGTCTAGGGTATTTTATTGACTATTCCTCAGAGGGACAAATGATAAATATTTCATATCAATCAGATTCTTTTCATACAAGTTCTGCTAGTTCAGAACAGGATTAGAGTCATACTGGAACCTTCTGTTTTGTCATTTTCTTTGTTCTTTTTGACTGTGCTGGGTATTGGCCGGCTTTGGCGTGGCTTTCTCTGGCTGTGGCCAGCAGGGGCTCCTCTTTGCTGGCAGGCTTCTCATCGCAGTGGCTTCTGTTGGCGTGCAGCACGGGCTTTAGGCGCACAGGCTTCAGTAGCCGTGACTCGTGGGCTTAGCTGCCCCGCGGCATGTGGAATCTTCCCCGGCCAGGAATCGAGCCCGTGTTGCCTGCACTGACAGGCAGAGTCCCAATCACTGGGCCGCCAGGGAAGTCCCCAGGCTTAACCTTTTAAAAGCTCCTGGATTTGTATACTATCATGTAAGAACGAAGCACCAGCCTATGTTCGATACAGGATATAGAATGCTTGGGGCTGGTGCAAGGGGATGATCCAGGGAGAGGTTATGGGGTGGGAGGTGGGAGGGGGATTCAGGATTGGGAACTCGTATACACCCATGGTGGATTCATGTCAATGTATGGCAAAACCAATACGGTATTGTAAACTAAAATAAAGTAAAAATTAAAAATAAACAAATAAATAAATAAAATCACACACACAAAAAAAAGCTCCTGGATTTGGTAGAGGCAACGGCATACAGTAGGCGCTCAGTGACTGTTTGCTGCCAACTGACTGCGCGAGAGGTCTGCCAAAATGATTGACGTACACCTGGAAAGTTCTATTTCTGGCCTAAAAGCAGACAGGCCTGAGGGCTGAGCCGGCTTTGCCAGCGGCGTTTCTCATTCATTGTATCCTTTCCAGGCACTCTTCCGAGAGGAGAGACTCCCTTGGACAGGAGAGGCAGGCTGCCAAAGCCCGCTGAAGGTGCTTCTGATTTCAGGGTGAGTACTCGGCAAGGACCATACATATTCGGGTTTTAACATTCAGGTGCATTTGAGTCACCTCAGTGTGATGTAAAGTAACTCAGTTCGCATACACTGAAATGTTTACACACAGACACACACGCACAGTGAAAGTTTAACGGGTGTGGCTGAAGGTAAGTCAGCATTTGTTTCTCCTTGTTCTTGCAGACTTTTTGGTTCAAATCCAGAAAGTGCCACATATAGCTGTGTGACCTTGGGAAGGTTACTTAACCTCTCTGCTTTTCAGCTCCTTACATTATACATTATGGATAACATAATGTAACTAACACCTAAATTATAGACTGTGTGTGAGGCTGAGTGAGTTAATATATATATAAGGAGCCTAGAATTCTGTCACATAGTCAGAACCGTTTTACTATTGCATTGTCATTATTTTTTACCATAACAATATTAACATTAGAAATATTTAATTTAGCAAATAATCGATAAATTGTTAATATGTATAAGAAGATATTACGGTCCATGGGGTCGCAAAGAGTCGGACACGACTGAGCAAGTTCACCTATTCACCTATGCTTAAAATTTTAAATATTTCTGAATCCAGATAAGTTAATATATACAAAGAGTGTACAATACCTTTTGTCACATAGTAACTATTTTTATTGTTGTTATCCTTAACAATAATAATCTTATATATAATAATATTAACATTAAGGACACTTAGATTACTGCATCCAACTATCGTTTGAATGGTTTTGATTATTTTTACCTTTTTCAGTATGTAGAAAAAGCTGAATTATCAAAATGAGAGTGAAGTTAAACGGTTACTTTGGAAATGCAGTAATTTAGAATACCTTTCCTCTCTAGATGAAAAATGTGTCCTCAAGAAATCCAATTCCTTGGAACTGAGTATATTTTAAAATTGTAACTCATTTTCCTTGCAGTTTATAGATCTAGCATTATTAAAATATTCGTATCTTTGAGCTAATGTGGCATAACCAATTTAATTTGCAAAACAAAGATGAAATGAATGGAACATGATCTATAATCACTGTTTTCCAGCCTCACGCTGTAGGCACTTCATCAGAAAGAGAGACAAGTGAGACATATTTTGTAACTCTATAAAACCTTCCAAATAAACCCTTAGAAAGTGATGCAGTAATACAGTTGGAAACAAAACATTTTGTATCGTTTTCATGGTGTCTCAGTTGAGTAGGGTACCACCAGCTGTCCTTGACAGGGTTGTTTGACATGTACGGGGGGTGCTTTGTGTTATTTTTCACTGAGGGGTCTCTACCAAGCAGTATCATCTGATACTGTGAAGGAGGGATGGAGGCGAAATGGGGGGAAGAACCCCAGGCTGCAATGCTGGTCCAAGGGCAGCTCCAGGGCAGACCTGACCAGACCCGTGTGCTGCTGAGCCTGGTCTACCTCCGGCTGGGGACTTCCCTCAAAGAGCGCAGCCTACTGAAACCCGGCAGCAGACCCCAGGGGCTGCCGCTGGAGGCCCGTAGCCCAGTGCATGTCTCGCCGCACAGATTGGGACACAGGTTCTTCCTCGAAGGCAGACGTGAGCTGTGCATCTGAGGCCTCCCTCCCGTGGGTTCTGAATCCAGCTGAGCATCTGCCTAGAGTCTGATCATTTGCTCTTTGCACCAGACACATCAGGGTTCAACACGGACACACATCTGGGGTGTCCACTTTCACAGAGCGTCTTCTCTGAGGATGACTCACGTTGCCTTCTGGTGTTGGGAGAGCGTGTGCGAGAGGCGGGTAAAGATTGGCTCAGGGGGGTTTACGGTGATTAATCTTGTCTCTGAAGGGCCCTGCCCGTGGCACTGAATGTTGTTATTAGTTCTGATGGGGAAGGAGGGGGAGGGGAGGACAATTATAGCAGTAAAAGCAGGCAGGCAACGGAGTAACAGGAGGAGGACCGGGAGCAACAGCAGCAATAATAACGTTGTTACTGTTTTTTGGACCTGCTGCTGAGGTTTGCCCTGTGAAATGTTACGCAATGCTTCCACCACTGCTGCAGAGGTGTTATTTTAATTTTAGAGATGATCCATGCAGAGGTTGCGTACCTTGCCCCAGCTTATCAAGCCAGCGAATGACAGATGTGAAATCCAGACCCCTGTGGTAGGGATCCCCAGGCGTGTGCTCCTAACCTCCACGTTTCTACTCAAGACGTGGGCGTGATTACTCCATATGCTCTCTGTGTTAGATGCCTGGTGCCCGTGTGCGTCATGATCTCTGAAACCCCAATATCTTCACCCGTAGAAAGTCAATAATTGTAATAACCAACCCGACTTTCTCATAGAGTTAATGCAAAGAAAAAAAAGATACTGTTGAAAAAGTGTTTTTGTGAAGGGAAAATGTTTTGGTAAAGTGTAAACTCTTCGTAAATACATGTTGGTTATTACTGTACTGTTAGTTATTATTGTGCTGCTGTGAAAATTTTTGTGTTCTGGAAAGGAGAGTAGTTTGCAGTTGACCATAGCAAGGGGGAGAGAGCTTCATGCTCAGGAATTAGGATCCCAGAGTTTTGAGAGCTGGAAGGTCTTCGGAGGGTGTCTAGGTCAGTGGTTCTTTGTCCCATTGCCTATTTATATATCGCCTGGGGGAACCTTTTAAAAATCAATGCTCAAGATTCATTCCAGTTTCAGAAATCTCATTTAACGGGTCTGGAGTAGAGCTTAGACATCTCAATATACACATAAGCATATGTGTTTGTACATGTAAATGTGTGTATGCCGATTAGTATTGGTATATGCTTGTGTGTGTGTGTGCATGGGCACACTTGTGTGTGTTCACCCACGATGATTCTAGTGCGTAGTTGGGGGCAAGAATGGCTGAACAGAACTCACAACCTTCTTTCTGATAATCATGGTTCAGTGCAGTCGCTCAGTCATGTCCGACCCTCTGCAACCCCATGGACTGCAGCACGCCAGGCCTGTCTGTCCATCACCAACTCTCAGAGTTTACTCAAACTCCCATCCATTGAGGCGGTGATGCCATCCAACCATCTCATCAATAATCACGGTAGCCTCTTGTTTACCCAGAATGGTTACAGCCAACACCCCCTGCCCATGTCCCAGCTGATAAGCCCACCCCCTTCCCCTCTCAGGTGTCCTGGTTTGGATAATAAATTATGCCATCCTCTGGTGTCTCAGATGGTAAAGAATCTGCCTGCCAATACAGGAGATGGGGGTTCAGTCCCTGGCTCAGGAAGATCCCTTGGAGATGGGCATGGCAACCCACTCCAGTATTCTTGCCTGGAGAATCCCATGGACAGAGGAGCCTGGCGGGCTACAATCTGTGGGGTCGCAAAGAGTCAGAGGTGACTGAGCAGCTGAATGCACTGCTGAGGAGGAATTAAGACTTTAGGGGGTTATTTTCCTTCCAAGGAGGAGGCAATGGCACCCCACTCCAGTACTCTTGCCTGGAAAATCTCATGGACGGAGGAGCCTGGTAGGCTGCAATCTGTGAGGTCGCTAAGAGTCGGACACGATCGAGTGACTTCACTTTGACTTTTCACTTTCATGCATTGGAGAAGGAAATGGCATCCCACTCCAGTATTCTTGCCTAGAGAATCCCAGGCATGGGGGAGCCTGGTGGGCTGCTGTCTATGGGGTCGCACAGAGTCGGACACGACTGAAGCGACTTTGTTTTTTTTTTTTCCCCCTTCCAAAGGGAATTGAGTAGAATGCCCTCCTTGGGCTTTCAAAGGTTGCTTTGCAGTCATGTTCAACACCATCTGAGTAAGCATGATGCTTCTTGAGAGTCTTAAGATGAGAGAATTTCTCTTTTGTTAAAGTCTTCTTTTAAAATTTATTTTATTTTTTGGCTGCACCGTGCAAGGCATGTGGGATCTTAGTTCCCTGACCAGGGATTGAACCCATATCCCCTGCATTGAGAACCTTACCCACTGGACCCCTAGGGAAGTCCCCAAGCTGAGAGAATTTCTTGCTTTTGCTGTGATAATAAAAATTCTTTAAAGTAGAACTACACTCTGTTTCCATGTGGCCCACATAAGTTTTGCAGTAGTGAAGTCTCTCATCTCTGATTCATGTATGTAGGGAACATGTCATCACTGTTTCAGTTCCCGAAAGTGCCTTCTCGTGAATGCTAGCAATTGTTACTTAGGGAATTAAATTTTGAAAACAGATCAACAGCTTTACCAACTGTCCCGGTTCTACTTCTCTGAGTATCATGCAGGGCGGTGTGAACCCTGCTGGGTATGACATGCCTGATGACAACATTTATGAGACCTTTGTCCAAAAGAAAATTTGACATTGACCGAGAAATCTGAGTGCTGAAGAACTGATGCTTTTGAACTGTGGTGTTGGAGAAGACTTGAAAGTCCCTTGGACAGCAAGGAGATCAAACCAGTCCTAAAGGAAATCAGTCCTGATTATTCATCGGAAGGACTGATGCTGAAACGGAAGCTCCAATACTTTGGCCACCTGATGTGAAGAGCTGACTCATTGGAAAAGACCCTGATGCTGGGAAAGATTGAAGGCAGGAAGAGAAGGGGATGACAGAGGATGAGATGGTTGGATGGTATCACCGACTCAATGGACATGAGTTTGGGTAATGGCTCAGAGGTTAAGCGTCTGCCTCCAATTCGGGAGACCCGGTTTCGATCCCTGGGTTGGGAGGATCCCCTGGAGAAGGAAATGGCAACCCACTCCACTACACTTGCCTGGAGAATGCCATGGACGGAGGAGCCTGGTGGGCTACACATGGGGGTCACAAAAGAGTCAGACATGACTGAGCAACTCAACAACAACAATAAAAAAATCTGACGTGTAGTTGAGTCTGACAGGTCTTTGTGGCGTCTTCTCGGTTGAGACTTTCTCAGCCAAGGTCACATCTGATTTTGTCATTAAGGTCTGCATAGCCCGGACTATACACACCCCAGAATAACTCAGATACTTCTTGGCCAGTAGGCTGGCTTTTAGGGGATACACAAGAAGTCTGTGTGAGTCCATGGATGTGGGCACTTTTTTTTGTTTTTTTTTTTGGCTGTACTGGGTCTTATTTCCCACACGTGGGATCTTATTTTTTTATTTGCTGCCCATGAAATTTTAGTTGTGGCATGTATGGGACCTGGTTTCCTGACCAGGGATCTAACCCCAGTCCCCGGCATTGGGAATGTGGAGTCTTAGCCACTGGAACACGAGGGAAGTCCCAGCACATTTCTGTAATAATAGTAATCAAGCAATTCTCCTCGCTCTTGGGCGTATCGTCCTGGAATGAGCCAGTCACTAACTCGTGTAGCTCGGAAAGTGAAATGTTTCTTTTGAAATTGGTCAGAGTGAAATCAAAGATGGAAGATGTTCCCGTCAACCAGCAGTAATGGCTTTGCTTCCTTGAGGTTACAGCCAACACCTGCTTCGAACGCTCCTCTCTGATAGGGAGTCGTCACCCCTAAGATAAGAGAACTCTAAGCCTTCCCGAGTCCGTTAGATTTTCAGTGTGTCTTTCGTACATAAAGGTATCCGTTTCTGGGCATTGCATCACCTATGTAGTCCAAAAAAAAAAAAAAGAGCTGTGTATCAAATTGGACTCCCACGCAGGTCGTGCTTTTCGTAATACCAAGCAGCTTCTGGTTTTCCTCTGTGTTCAAGGGAACCGTAAACCACCTGGCTGAGTTGAGTTGTGCCTATCCATAAAGCACCAGGTGACCCCAGGACACCAGCTTTGCTTGCTAATCAAAAGCGATCTTGTCGACGTGCCGGCTTAATGCAGAGATTGATAAAAGTATGCAGGTGTCCTGGGACTAGGCAAGTTTTATACCCACGCCAGCTTCTATGCCTCTGCAGTTCACTATGTTTGCAGACCACTTTGGGGATTTTTCCCTCCCAAGGATAAATCACTGCCTTTAATCTCGTTATCATTTACACATCACTGAGGTGTTGTGCTCTGAAGTGGCAGATGATTCAAGACCCACCTGGCAACTTTTGACTTTAGGGAAACCCCCCCCCACCACACACACACACACACACACACACCCACACACACCCACACACACCCACACACACACACCCACACACACACACCCACACACACCCACACACACACACACACCCCCACACACACCCACACCCACACCCACACACACCCAACACACCCCAGCACACACGCACACACACACACCCCAACACACACACACACACACCCCAACACACACACACACCCCAACACACACACACACACACACACCCCAACACACACACACACCCCAAAACACACACACACACCCCCCAACACACACCAACACACACACACACACACACACCCCAACACACACACACACACACACACACCCAACATGCACTTAGCTCCCTGACTTCCAATCCATCAACATTAAAAAAAGAATTTGGAATTATGTTGCAATCCCCTAACAAGACTGTAGAGGGAGCTCTCCCTGGAATTAGGCCTGGGCACTACCTCCGGCAGGGTTGACCACCACACCTAGCCTTTTTTTTTTTTTTTTTTCCAGAGCTCTTTTCTCTGCTTTTCTGCTTAAAGGAGGGGGTTTCGTATCCTTTCTCCTCCCCTGTCCCCTATAAAGGAAATCTTGCAAATAACCCGTTTCATAGCTTCCCAAAAGTGAAGTCACTCAGTCATGTCCGACTCTTTGTGACCTCATGGACTGTAGCCTACCAGGTTCCTCCATCCATGGGATTTTCAAGGCAACAGTCCTGGAGTGGGTTGCTATTTCCTTCTGCAGGGGATCTTCCCAACCCAGGGATCAAACCCGGCTCTCCTGCATTGTAGGCAGATGCTTTACCACCTGAGCTGCCAGGGAAGCTTACCAAAAGCAGTGACTTTTTCATATGACTTGCATCATGATGATTATCTATTTCTGGCTTTCGAAAAACAGGAGCGACTTGTACACATTAATAACCTTGGACAAGCAGTATGAGTTTTTAACACGAATATATTGTGCATAAGCTGCAGTAAAAATTGTTAATTGTCTAGTACGTTTCATCTGAATGTTGTTTGCTGAATTCAGTTCATTCCAGTCGCTCAGTCGTGTCCGACTCTTTACGACCCCATGGACTGCAGCACGCCAGGCCTCCCTGTCCTTCACCATGTCCCGGAGTTTACTCAAACTCATGTCCATCGAGTGGGTGATGCCATCCAACCATCAATCCTCTGTCGTCCCCTTTTCCTTCTGCCTTCAATCTTTCCCAGCATCAGGTTCTTTTCCAATGAGTCAGTTTTTCACATCAGTTGCATTATTTCTATATTTTGGGTCTTCTTTATATTTTTCAATCTAAAAAAAAGAAAAAAAAGATGTATTTTTGGAGTAGCTGGTTCTGACTGTTGCCTGCCAGGCTCCTCTGTCCATGGGATTCTCCAGGCAAGAACACTGGACTGGGTTGCCTTTCCCTTCTCCAGAGGATCTTCCCAAACCAGGGATCGAAACTCGGGTCTCCCACATTGCAGGCAGACTCTTTACCATCTGAACCACCAGGGAATTCCCAAGGACGACAACAAAACAAGACGTATTTGGGGAGTAGTTGGTTCTGTTGTCCAGGTCTGATTTACCCAGGGGACCAGTTGTTGGCATGTGAGTTCTGGTTCTCTGAGCAGGGATTGAACCTGGGCCGCCTGCCGTGGGAGCGCAGAATCTTAGCTACTGGACCTCCAGGGAACTCCCACGCTGATTCTTAATATTCTTCCTTCTTCACTTCGTCTTCTGTCCATACCCAGCCCTCGTTTCCCCCTGGTTTTCCTCTGCCTTGCGCTGCTCGTCTTTTTTATGTGGGGCCTTCTCATGGCCTGTGCTCACCTGGTCGTGAGGTTTTTGCCGTATCGTTCATTAACATGCTCCCTACAATAGGAAGCTTTAGGAACTGCAGTTGAATACTTTTTTCTTTGGACACTAGTGGTAAGGAACCCACCTGCCAATGTAGGAGATTTAAGGCATGCAAGTTCGATCCCTGGGTCAGGAAGATCCCCTGGAGGAGGGCACGGCAACCCACTCCAGTATTCTTGCCTGGAGAATCCCATGGACAGAGGAGCCTGGCGGGCTCCAGTCCCCGGGTCACAAAGATTCGGACACGACTGAAGTGTCCACATGTGCATGCATGATAAGTCACTTCGGTCGAGTCCAACTCTTTGTGAATCTGTGGACTGTAGCCCGCCAGGCTCCTCTGTCCTTGGGGATTCTTCAGACAAGCATACTGGAATAGGTTGCCATGCCCTCCTCCAAGGGATCTTTCGTTCTCAGGGATCAAACCCATAGCTCTTGCATCTCCTGCATTGGCAGGCGGGTTCTTTACCACTAGCGCCACCTGAGAAGTCCACCTGTAGACAATGTAAAAATATTACTTGCTTCCCAGCGAGGAGGTGGGACGTATACATACACACACGCACACACACAAATATATACACAGCTACCTTTGTATGCACATATACGCACCCACATGCATACACATCCATCACACCTACATGTGTGCAAAGATACACTCGTGTGTAATAGTAATGCCTAGTTAGGCTGCGGTGTACCCGACCTGGCTGACCGTGGGATCCGTGTGGAGGAGAGGAAGAGCTGAAGGGCAGTGGCCAGAGAGGGGCCCGTCCTCACACCCGTTTCTAGTTAGCTCTAGGACAGGACAGAGTGTCAAGCTAGGAAGTAGGGCCCAGGGAACAAGGGCTTTTTGGTAGCTTCAGGGGTAGAAGTTGCCGTCGAAGATTAGGGAAATCCATAAAGATTCAGGCAAGAGAAAGCACAAAGTGAGTCCGCCTGGGGGAAGGGGAGAAGTGTGACCAGAAAGAGTCCTCGTGGGTCATTGTCTAAACCAGCCATCCTGGGATTTGGGCACATGGCCTGTTCCCAGTAGGGAACTGATTTGGAAAGCAGAAATGAAAACGCAGGTCATCAGGGAGGCTTACCTCTAAGTGGGCCTGTGGCTCAGCAGTTTCTAAACTTCACTGTGATTGAAAAAAAAACAAGCAAAAAATGTTTGTATTCGTTAAAGAGAACGCTTTTCAAANCCTGTTCCCAGTAGGGAACTGATTTGGAAAGCAGAAATGAAAACGCAGGTCATCAGGGAGGCTTACCTCTAAGTGGGCCTGTGGCTCAGCAGTTTCTAAACTTCACTGTGATTGAAAAAAAAACAAGCAAAAAATGTTTGTATTCGTTAAAGAGAACGCTTTTCAAAATGTGGATGGGATGATCTGGATGGAAGCAAAGAGCAAGGGAAGATGGGCGTGCTCTCGTTATGGAACGGACATCCCATGGTGTTTGATGAGGGCTGGTGGCTGAGGAAGGACCCAGGGAGAAAAGTGAGGTTCCGTCACCCTGTTGGCACCCTGAGGGACCCCGTTCATGCCGGTTGAGCTGCGTGGCAGCCGTGGGTATCGGTGTCTCGTCTTCAGCTCCAAGGCAGACGGCTGGGAACAGACGGGGCTGGCTGAGGATCGAGCTTCGTTTTCAAAACGGCCCCATGGAGGGCCACCTGGAGCCTGAATTCCAGTTGTCCATGCAGGTACCGCGGCTTCAGTTCCTCATCATCTTTATGACCGGAGGAGATCAGGGCACGTGTCAAAGGAATGATCTGATGAGTGAATGGAGTCTGTATTTTCACCACTTCTTTTTGTGGATTCTTTGCCATCTTTCTTGGGGTTCAGGATTCTTAAGTGCAGGACTTCCCTGGCAGTCCAGTGGTTCAGAATCGGCCTGCCAGTGCAGGGGACCCAGATTTGATCCCCAGTCTGGGAACAGCTCACATGCTGTGGAGCAAAAAAAAAAACCCCGTGCACCAGAACCTGTGAAGCCCATGNAAAAAAAAAACCCCGTGCACCAGAACCTGTGAAGCCCATGTTCCGAAAATCCGTGCTCCGCCACAAGAGACGCCCCTGCCATCAGAAGCCTCTGCTTCGGGCTGTATAGTCATGTGCTTCTCTTCAACTAGAGAAAGCTCATGCACAGCCACAAAGACCCAGTACAGGCAAAAATAGAGGTGAATAAAGTCAATGCACCATTGTACTTGGGAAAAAAAAAAAGATGTTTTGGTGTTGTGTCCAAAAGTCCGGGGTGTGTTATTCCAGCTCACCCATGGAAGCTGGCGTTGCAAATACACTCCAGTGCAAGAGAGACGGGCTGGCCGAAGGCTGTCACAAGAGCCGGCAAGAAGACGTCACGAGGCCGAGATCGGTGTGCTTAAACGCAGCATGAGGCTTCACGGTGTGAGGGGCTTCAGACAGATGGCAGGAATAAGGGCCAGGCTGGCAGAACTGGGCTGCAGTCACTTCCGGCGCTGGGGCACCGGGACTTCCGAGTCTCTGCTTATAGACTCCATGACATGATGACAAGTCATCGTCTCTGTCGGCAAGCACGATGCTAAATTGGAAGCAAGCTCCTCCGTTTCGTTCCTCTGCCTCCAGGCCCTGGCCCTTCCGTTCAGACAGCACTTTGAAAGAAGGACGCCCAGTCTGGTTTCTCACTCAGACTGCAGTCTGTCCACCCATCCTGCTGGGAGAACATACAATGCACGGTGGATCCTCAAGTAGGAAAAGGCAGGCTCCGTCAGGTGGGTGTGTGGTGCTCAGATGACACATGCTGGGATCCTGATAGCCACCCCCACCTCAACTTTCTCTCTTGCCTCACCTGTGAATCTTGTTACTCCAGCATGGCGGTACCAGCTTAGATTTTAAAGACCCACTTAGCAAAGGCGTCTGTATAATCATGGCTACGGTCTTTCCAGTAGGCATGTACAGATATAAGAGCTGGACTGTAAAGAAGGCAGAACGCCAAAGAATCGATGAAGAACTTCAAAGAATCACACTGTGGCACTGGAGAAGACTCTTGAGACTCTCTTGGACTGCAAGGTAATCAAATTGGTCAGTCTTCAAGGAAATCAACCCTGAATATTCATAGGAAGGACTGATGCTAAAGCTGAAGCTCCGACACTTTGGCCTCTGGATGTGAACAGCCAGCTCACTGGAAAAGGCCTTGATTCTGGGAAAGATTGGAGGCAGAAGGAGAAGAAGGCAACAGAGGATGAGATGGTTGGATGGTATCACTGACTCCATGGACCTGAGTTTGAGCAAAGTCTGCGGGATTGTGAAGGACAGGGAAGCCTAGCATGCTACGGTCTGTGGGCTCACAACGAGTCAGACACGACCTGGCGAGCAAACAACAGCGAAGCAAGGATGGAGAAATTGGTGAAAGAGACGTAAAAGTGTTGGTCGCTCAGTCGGGTCCAACTCTTGCCATGCAGTTCTCCAGGCAAGAAGACTGGAGTGGGTTGCCATGTCCTCCTCCAGGGGATCTTCCCGACTCAGGGATCAAGCACGGGTCTCCTGCATCGCAGGCAGATTCTTTACCATCTGGGCCACCAGGGAAGCCCAGAGAAACTGGTAACCAGTTATAAAAGAGAGTGGAAATAAAATCAAATGCAGAATCATGACATTAAATCTCTGTACTTTTCACAGTATAAGTGAAGTAGCCGTCATTTTTAATAGTTCAGATAGACATTTAAGGGCTCAGCGGTAAAGGATCCGTCTGCTACTGCAGGTGATGTGGGTACCATCCCTGACCCAGGACTGTCCCGCCTGCCACGGGGCATCTAAGCCCGTGTGCCACACCTATTCAAGCTGAGCTCCTCAAAAGGAGAGGACGCCGCAGAGAGAAGTCCACGCGCCGAGATGAAGAGCAGCCCCTGGCTCTCCGCAACTAGAGAAAAGCCCACCCTGGCAACGAAGACCCGGCACAGCCAAAAATAAATAACATAAATGAACAGCTTTCTTCAGGTAGACTTTTTACAAGCCCGAAAGTTACACAACAGTACTTTCAATGACAGAGGTTGATTTGGCTCCATGGATATTTTGCACAAGAGAAATTCTTTACAAATTAAGTTAAAAAAAAAAATATATGTGAAAAGGCATGTGACTTGGAAATGGACGTCTTGGGTGTGGGTGCTGGGTTGACCTTTGAACTGTTGATCCTCAGCAAGTTCACTGTGACATGTGACTTTGAGCCAAACCATCCATGAAGAGGTAGCGGGAAAAGCAACGCTTCCATGGTGTTACTTGGGGACCCTCACAGAGACCTGGTGTGTGTGTGTGTGTAAGACAGTAGCCAGCTACAGAATTTTGTGTGAATTTAAAGATGTCATAAAAGTATATAGCCCTTGCGT
>SJYT01068900.1:0-143903 GCA_006410635.1 Cephalophus harveyi
TCCAAGGCCAAATTTGCCTGTTACTCCAGGTGTTTCTTGACTTCCTACTTTAGCATTCCAGTCCCCTATAATGAAAAGGACATCTTTTTTGGGTGTTAGTTCTACAGTGTCTTGTAGGTCTTCATAGAACCGTTCAGCTTCTTCAGCGTTACTGGTTGGGGCATAGACTTGGATTACTGTGATATTGAATGGTTTGCCTTGGAAACAAACAGAGATCATTCTGCTGTTTTTGAGATTGCATCCAAGTACTGCATTTCAGACTCTTGTTGACCATGATGGCTACTCCATTTCTTCTGAGGGATTCCTGCCTGCAGTAGTAGATATAATGGTCATCTGAGTTAAATTCACCCTTTCCAGTCCACTTTAGTTCGCTGATTCCTAGAATGTCGACATTCAATCTTGCCATCTCTTGTTTGACCACTTCCAATTTGCCTTTATTCATGGACCTGACATTTCAGGTTCCTATGAAATATTGCTCTTTACAGCATCAGACCTTGCTTCTATCACCAGTCACATCCACAGCTGGGTATTGTTTTTTCTTGGGCTCCATCCCTTCATTCTTTCTGGAGTTATTTCTCCACTGATCTCCAGTAGCATATTGGGTACCTACTGACCTGGGGAGTTCCTCTCTCAGTATCCTTTTGCTTTTTAATACTGTTCATGGGGTTCTCAAGGCAAGAATACTGAAGTGGTTTGTCATTCCCTTCTCCAGTAGACCACATTCTGTCAGACCTCTCCACCGTGACCCGCCCATCTTGGGTTGCCCTACAGGCATGGCTTAGTTTCATTGAGTTAGACAAGGCTGTGGTTTTTCTGTGAGTATGGTTTCAATGTGTCTGCCCTCTGATGCCCTCTTGCAATACCTAACATCTTACTTGGGTTTCTCTTACCTTGGGAACGGGGTATCTCTTCACGGCTGTTCCAGCAAAGTGTAGCTGCTGCTCCTTACCTTGGATGAGGGGTATCTCCTCACTGCCGCCCTTCCTGACCTTCAACATGGGATAACTCTTCTAGGTCCTCCTGCACCTGCGCAGCCACCGCTCCTTGGATGTGGGGTTGCTCCTCCCAGCCGCTGCCCCTGACCTTGGACACAGGGTAGCTCCTCCCGGCCTCCACCCCTGACCTCGGACTTGGGTAGCTCCTCTTGGCTGCCGCCCTTTAGGCATGGGGTCCTCCCAGCTTCTGCCCCTGACCTTGGAAGTAGGGTAGCTCCTCTCGGCTGTGCTTAGTGTGCCAGTCACAGCTGCCCGCACTTCAGAACTGTAAAAAAATCCCTTAATGACCCAGATAACCACGATGGTATGTCACGCACCTAGAGCCAGACATCTTGCAGTGTGAAGTCAAGTGGGCCAAGGGAAGCACTACTACAAACAAAGCTAGAGGAGATGGAATTTCAACTGAGCTATTTCAAATCCTAAAATATTATGTTGTTAAAGGGCTGGATTCAATATGCCAGCACATTTGGAAAACTCAGCAATGGCCATAGGACTGAAAAAGGTCAGTTTTCATTCCAGTCCCTAAGAAAGGCAATGCCAAAGAATGTTCAAATTAAAGTACAATTGCACACATTTCACATGCTAGTAAAATCGCGCTCAAAATCCTTCAAGCTAGGCTTCAGCAGTACGTGAACTGAGAACTTCCAGATGTATAAGCTGGACTTAGAAAAGGCAGGAGATCAATTGCCAACATCCATTAGATCATAGAAAAAGCAAGGGAATTCCAAAAAACCATCTGCTTGTGCTTTATTGACTATGTTAAAGCCTTTGACTGTGTTGACGACAACAAAATGTAGAATATTCTTAAAGAGATGGTAATACCAGACCACCTTACAAGCCTCCTGAGAAACTTGTATGCAGGACAAGAAGCAACAGTTAGAACTGGACATGAAACAACAGACTGGTCCAAAATTGGGAAAGGAATATGTCAAGACTGTATATTGTCACTCTGTTTATTTAACTTATATGCAGAGTATGTCATACGAAATGATGGGCTGGATGATTCACAAGCTGGAATCAAGATTGCTGGGAGAAATATCAACAATCTCAGATATGCAGATGATACCACTTTAATGGCAGAAAGTGAAGAGGAACTAAAGAACCTCTTGATGAAAATGAAAGAGGAGAGTGAAAAAGCTGGCTTAAAACTGAACATTCAAAAAAACGAAGAACATGGCATCTGATCCTATCACTTCATGGCAAATAGATGAGGAAAAAGTGGAAACTGATAGATTTCAATTTCTTGGGCTCCAAAATCAATGGGGACAGTGACTGCAGCCACGAAATTAAGAGACGCTTACTCCTTGGGAGAATAGCTATAACAGACCTAGACAGTGTATTAAAAAGAAGAGACATCACTTTGCCAACAAAGGTCCATATAGTCAAAGCTGTGGTTTTTCCAGTAGTCATGAATGGATGTGAGAGTTGGACCATAAAGAAGGCTGAGTGCCTAAGAATTGATGCTTTCGAACTGTGGTGCTGGAGAAGACTCTAGACAGACCTTGACAGCAAGGAGATTAAACCAGTCAATCCTAAAGGAAATCAGTCCTGAATATCTGCTGGAAAAGCTGTTGCTGAAGCTCTAATATTGTGGCCACCTGTCGGAAAGTGCCAACTCATTGGAAAAGACCCTGATGCTGGGAAATATTGAAGCCAAGAGGAGGAGGTGGCAGAAGATGAGATGGTTGGATGATATCACTGACTCAATGGACGTGAGTTTGAGCAAACTCTGGAAGATAGTGAAGGGACAGGGAAGGCTGGCATGCTGCAGTTCATGGGCTCACAAAGAGTTGGACATGACTTAGCGACTGACCTACAACAAGTAGAACCTTGAACAATAACCTGGCAGGTAATAACAAAATGTTTCTTATAAATCATGGGACATGAGTTTGGAAAGAAGCAGAGGCAAGAGGACCTGTCATTTGCAAATGGCACAGAATAGGAAAATCAAACCCTGCAAAGAGAGCAAAAATGAAATGGATTTACCCAAGATCATCTTCTTGGATACTGCCAGCTCAATTAGAGTCAAGTTTCCAATAACAGCTTCAAATCACCAAATCACGTAATCTGAAATACAAGGATGTATAACACAAATAATCAAATATTTTAACAATAAATACAGCAAGTAAATTTAATATGCCTGTTGTATAGGGCTAGAATTATTATATTATAGAATTATTTAAGAGACTTCTTAGATGCAATCTATTATGTTAAGTACAATGATTCTGCTTTCCAATGCTCTGGGCAGAATTTAAATAAGCCAAAAATCATATTAGCATAGCAGATCAATTTTCAAGCCAGCTGAAGCCCCAGCACTTCATTCTGATTTACAGTATTGGGTTAGCTTCAGGTGTACTGCAAAGTAATTCCGTTTTGCATGTTCTAAGTTGCTTCAGTCATGTCCAACTCTTTGTGACCCCAGAGACTATAGCCCTCTAGTCTCCTCTGACCATGAGACTCTCCAGGCAAGAAAAACAGAGTGGGTGGTGATGCCCTCCAGCAGGGTATCTTCCTGACCCAGGGATTGAACCCACGCCTCTTACATCTACCTGCATTGGCAGGTGAGTTCTTTACCACTCGTGCCACCTGGGAAGCCTATCCACATGCAATACTCTTTCTTTTTCAAATTTTTTTCTTATATTGCTTATCACAGACAATTGAATATAGTTCCCTGTGCTATACAATGGGTCCGTGTTGGCTATCTGTTTTAAATATAGTGTGTATATGTTAGCTCCAATCTCAGCAATTTCAACAATGCCATAACTCCTCCAATTAACCCATTCAAAATCAAAATGCTGATAAGCTTGCCACTTGAGGGGTTTTGGGTTCCACTATCCTCTACAATCACCCCAAGAATCAGCCAAAGTGGACCCCTCACAACTAGCCAAACATATTCTATACCATGTTGCTTCTCAGCTATTACTCCAACGGTTTTGTCTGCCTGAAACCTCTGCCTTCTTACCATTATTCACTCAGGGTTTCAGGACACATGTACTTGGTATGAGATTTATGCTTGTCTCAGTCCTATCCCTGCTTCAGAGTGAGGAGTATAGGGTTTCCCTTGTGGCTCAGTAGTAAAAAATCCACAGGTTCAATCCTTGGTCTGGGAAAATGCCACATGCCGTGGAGCAACTAAGCCCATGCACTACATTGAGCCTGTTCTCTAGAGCCTGAGATCCACAGCTATTGAGCCCATGCATTACAACTACTGAAGCCCACACACCCTTGAGCCCATGTTCCACGATGAGAAAAGCCACTGCAATGGGAAGCTCTCGCACCACAACTAGAGAGTAGCCCCCACTTGCCACAACTAAAGAAAAGCCCGTTCAGGAAAAAAGACCCAGCACAGCCACAAAGACCCAGCATAGCCAAAAACAAATAAATAAAATTTTTAAAAAGAGTGAAGAGTATAATTCAAAGTCAGGCAATTATTCCATGAAATCTTTCTTTATTCTTTGAATTGAGAATAAGTTATTCATCTGTCCATTTAGTCCCGTATTCAGTTATATATTGTATTGAACACCTATTGTATGATAAGTTTTAATGATGCAAGTAAAAATGAAATCTATTGTCTGACTATATAAAACTTAAACCCTAACTGAAAAGCTGCTACTGCTAAGTTGTTTCAGTCATGTCCAACTCTGTGCGACCCCATAGATGGCAGCCCACCAGGCTTCCCCGTCCCTGGGATTCTCCAGGCAAGAACACTGGAGTGGGTTGCCATTTCCTTCTCCAATGCATGAAAGTGAAGAGTGAAAGTGAAGTCGCTCAGTCATATCCGACTCTTAGGGACCCCATGGACTGCAGCCTACCAAGCTCCTCCATTCATGGGATATTCCAGGCAAGAGTACTGGAGTGGGGTGCCATTGCCTTCTCTGGAAAAGCTAAAAACCAACAAAATAATAATTACCCCACGGTTATTGAGTGGAATGTCAGGGTTGTACAAAGTAAGCCTAATATGCCTCAAAAACCTAAACAATAGGGGAAGAATCTTCTCACCAGAGAAGAGAACAGTTGATCTGAGCTTTGAAATTCAAGGAGTTAGCTAAATAAAGAAGAGAATGAACGATAGTTTAGGCAAAAGACATGCAGGAAAATAGCATGTGAGGAAAACCAAGTTTTTGCAACTGGCCAGGATGCACATGTACACCAAGTCATTTATAATGAAATGAGAGAAACTCTGACGGTGAGTGACCAAAAAAGTAATTAAGATATGAACAAGTAACTCTCAGAACATTTTCAAAAACTAAGAAATTTATATTTTATCCTGAAAGGTTTGAGTAAGTATTGAAAAATGCTGAACGGGGAGTGGCAAGTTAAGAATTTGGCTTTAAATAGTGCCGTCATCCACCCAAAACTTAAGCCAGAAATCTGAGGCAAACATGCTACAACACTTCCATTTATAATGAGAAGGAGCCAATTTATCACAGAGATATAATAATTAAAAGGATAAACTGGCAAACATTCAGCTAGCTTGACCAAGAAGAAAAGAGACTCAAGACATTAAGAGGGGACATTATTACTGATCTTACAGGTATAAAAATGATTGAAAGGACTATTATAAACTATTGTATGCCAATGAATTGATAACTTAGATGAAATAACTAATTTCTCAAAAGACTCATTTAAGAAACTAAACTAATTTAAAAAAATAGATAATCTGAGTAAAATTATAGCAAGTAGAGATCAGATTAGTTTTCAAAAAAAACTACCTGTAAAGAAAACAAATGTCCAGGTGGCTTCATTTTCAGTCTGAAAATGAAAGTAAGAAGACAATTCCTTTCACAATAGCAGCAGAAGAATAAAATATTTAGAAATAAATTTATCCAAAAAGTGTAAAACATACTCTGAAAACTAAAAAACATTGTTAAAAATTTAACAAAGATCTAAATAAATGAAAGTCACCCATGTTTATGGATCAGAACATTGAATACTGTTAAGATGGTAGTACTCTCAAAGCTGACCTTCAGATTCAATACAATTCCTATTAGAAATTCAGTTGACTATATTATAAAAACTGACAGTCTGATTCTGAAATTCATATTGAATTGAAAGAAACCCATAATAGGGCTTCCTCAGTGGGTCAGATGGTAAAGAAACCCATAATAGTCAAAATAATTATGAAAAAAAAAAAAGAAGAAAAAAGTAGGAGAACTCACTCCTAATTTCAAAACTTACTACAAAATAAAGACCAGTTTAACCTCTTTCTCTGAAAGTATAATAGGACTTGAAAGTCCTTAACAAGAGAATTTTTCCTTATACACATACCCCAAGGCAACCTCCAGAGTTGAGGAAAATCTCCCCAGCCAAGAGTACTGATTACCCAAGCTAAGCAGGAAGTTGGCCCACTTCAAAAGTATAATAGGACTTGAAAATCCTTAACAAGAGAATTTTTCCTTATACACATACCCCAAGGCAACCTCCAGAGTTGAGGAAAATCTCCCCAGCCAAGAGTACTGATTACCCAAGCTAAGCAGGAAGTTGGCCCACTTCCACAACAAACTTCATCAAGAACATGCCAACTCAGTTTGGCCAATCCAAAATGGGTAAATGCATTTTGGAATACACAAGCTTCTCATACCTTGGATGTTGCTAAAAATTCCAAGAGGTCTTCAGTTAAGCCTATCAAAGTGTCTGCGAGTTCTTTGAACAGAGCAATCTCCCAGGCCCTGGTATACATAGTCATTGTGGGTCCTAATGTAGTAACTGCTCTGCATATTAACTAAACAATGCCAAAGACATTAATTCATAGGATAATTCTAGGGTGAGAGTTTCTAGAGTTTCTAGTTTCTAATTCTAGGTCAAGAGTTTTCTTGAGTAACTAACAGAGGAAGAATCAGAACTTTGTGATATGACCAATGTTACACAGTTAGTAAGTAACAGAGCTAGGACCAAAGCACTGTCTTTTCATTCGAATCCTGAGTTGATCATCTAGAACCCATCTTGTATTCATTATGGTTTTATTTTTCTCCACTGATAAGGGGTGGACAGCTTGAGATTGCTACAGCCACTCAAGATTGCTGGCAAGAACTGACATTCTTTTGTCTGTCTGGTTCACTTTCCTTGCTTTCCAGGCCTTTGTCCCTCTGCTTGTCCCCTGCTGGTCACCAAATGGCAGCTGCAATTTCAGGCCTTGAATTTGCTCTCTCAGAAGGAATGAGGTGAAAGGAGCAAAAGGACAAGATGGGTAAAAGCTGAATCTGTCCCTTTTTATTTTTTAATTGGAGGGCACAATATAATGTTGGTTTCTACCACGCATCAACATGAGTCAGCCATAGGCATACATATGTTCCCTTCCTTCTTGAAACTCCGTCCCACCACCCACCCAATCCCACTCCTCTAGATTGTCACAGAGCACCCATCTGAGCTTCCTGTGTCGTACAGCAAATTCCCACAGGCTATCTATTTTACATATGGTGATGTATATGTTTCTACATTATACTCTCAATTCATGCCACCCTCTCCCCTCCTGTGTGCACAAGTCTGTTCTCTGTGTCTGTGTCCCTACTTCTGCCCTGCAAATAGTGAACCTGTCCCTTTTTAACAGATTGAAAAAAAACCTTTTCTGAAGTCTTACCAAGGGACTCTTATTTACCCCTGCTTGGCCAAAACAGTGTTACATGGCCATCCCTAGCAGCAATGGATGAGAAAAGAAGAGCTTTGCTTTTGAATTTCTACAGTAGAAAAAGGCAAGGGAAGGGAGAGTGCTGAATAACTCCTGGTAAAAGTCATCTTTTACGATGCCCATCATTGGTCAGCTTGTTAAATATCAATCTTAATTTTTATTAGGTATTATTATTATATAGAATATATATTATTATATAGATACTAGGTATTATTATGAAGATCTATATAATTTATTATATAAACATATAATGAAAAACATAAATATATGAAATTTATATATGTAATATTTATATGCATATATTTATTTATACATATGTAATTGCTGGTAGGGAGGGAGAGAGAGGTTGGAATTTTGGAATATTTTGAACAAAAAACAACTTTGCCTCTTATTGTTCTGATCTTAGTGTTATTACACAGAGATTACTAAAACCTAGGAGTGCTCTAACTTGCCATAAATATATCAGTTAGGTATCCTTCTCTTTTTCTCTTCTATAGAAATATTAAAACCTACACGAGATAGAGAAGAAGATAATGAATTCCAGTCACAGGTTGATAGGTGTACCTATAGGCTATCTGCAAATATGATCATTTTGTTAGTCATGTTTTGTCTGGCCCTCCCTTTTTCCTCTGGAATACTTTAAGCAAACTCATTTCAATATACTAAAACGAATTATGCCTGTGTGTCTCAAATTTCTTTTTTCTAATGAGAGACTCTAAGGAGTTTTAACGTGATTTTGAAAAAGTTAACCAATGGGAAAATGTTATTTGAAAGGTCTCTTTCTCTCTCTCTCCACATTTTGACCTCTTGTTATAAGTAACAACAAATTGAGAAAAGAGAGAGGCAGATAAGCTTAAACACCTGAAAAGCTAGATCTCAAAAGAACTGGGCATCCTAAGGGAGTATGCATCACCTCTCTACCACACAGAGCAGGATTTGTCCCCCTTGCCCTCCCCCGCCACTTAAAATGTAAGTCATAGTTATGTATCATTTAAAGTACCACTGAAGTTAATGAATGTAGTAATTAGTATTCTATTCAGGTTTATATTCTTTAACATTGGAAAAAAAAAATGTTTCCTGAATCTCAAACCATATGCTAGATGGTCGCTTCTTTGGAACTGCCTCAATTATCCTAACTGAGAAGCAATTCCAGTAAGAACCTGGCCTTTCCTCCTATTAGAGATTTTGATTACTTTGACCTTCTGCTGCTACCTTATCCTTAAAGACAGGGGTCCTCAACCTCTAGGATCTAATGCCTGATGATCTGAACTGGAGCTGATGTAATAATAATAAAAAATAAAGTACACAATAAATGTAATGCACATGAATCATACTGAAATCATTCCTCCCCACAATTCCCACCCCCGCCCCACCCCAACTCCAGTCCATGGAAAAGTTGTCTTCCATGACACTGGTCCCTGGTGCCAGAAAGGCTGGGGACTGTTTCTTTAAGACAAACTATCCAGAGTATTAACAACTATCCCTGGTTAAAGAAATACCTTACGTATTTATTCATCCCCGAACAATGTTATCCATTGTTCAGACATCCATTCATTTCCTAATATTTTTTGGGTCTCATACCTGTATCTTATCACTGAAATCTTTAAAGATGAAAACCCTGGTAAGGAACTGTAATCACATCTCTTTTTTCACAAAGCTCAGGAGATCCACATCCTGAAAACTCTATGTGGGAATCAGGTTAAAAATTGGTTGTTCTCTAACCATCTAGAGAGTAAAAATGCCAATCTGAATGTGTGTTTGTGAAAAGGCATAGTGGCAGGATGGCAGGGTGGGAAATGGGCCTGGCTGGAAGGATCTCTATATGTGTATTTTTATCATCCATGTGTTGGATGAAACGGAGAGCTGCCAGATAGCTTCTTTTCGACAGCTTGGAGTTACTGTTGGGAACAGATCCATGTATGGAAGCAAAAGCCGAAAGGCACAGATAAGCAGAGATCCAGCTATGCAAACCATGTTTAGAGACACTTAAACGACAAGCATCCCAGGTTCTTTCTTTCTGGTAAATTTGGAGAAGCCATCACCCCGGGTCTTTTTTCACATCCAGCCCATGCGGACTGATCGGCCAGGCTCAACCAGAGGTAGGTGCAGGGCTTTTGTGATGAAACGTTTCTAAAGGGTCATTTGTGAATATTCCCTCCCAAGCTCTTGAGGTCCCTGAAAGGAAGCTGCCAAATAATATTTTGAAAAAAAGAAAGATTTGGTTTGGGGCTGGTGACTAAGAGGTATTTAACAGCTCTGCCTTCACAAGACAGGGCAGCTTGGTTACAGAGGGAAAGTGGCAGCAAAGAACTGCTCGCAAATAGAATTCTTTTCTCTGGGGTCACTTACTGTTTAGATTTCTGTGGATACGAATCTCCCTCAATATTGCCAGCACCTTGGAAACGGGCCCCAGCTTCCCGTGGGTTCCAATACTGTGTATTTTAGGGGAGGGAGGTAAGCTTTGCCCTCTTCTTTGCTTGCTCGTCGGAATCCAGCATAAACTCACATGTGTGGCTAGTTCTTCCTTAGACCTAGGAAGAGCTGCTTGTAAACGACATTATTATTTTTGGCAGCTGAAGTCATTTTTGCAGTGTTTCTCAGTAGATGGGAGGTTGATTACATCCCGTTCAGAGATTCTTGGGTTGTTTTCACAAACATGGGGTCTTGCGCAAGTTGAAATTGCTGCAACCAGCTGTAAGCACTAGACTCTTCTCAGTACCTTCAACGTTTCTTTCTTTGTTGATAATCACTGAAAACTAAGGAGCTTGAGGGCAAAGCTATGTGATGACAATATTGCCATCAGTGATGTTCAGGGGATGATAGATTGTGGCAGAATCACAAAAGCGAGATGTCTTGGGGTCCAAAGTAAAAGCAAGAATATGAAGACAAGAACAGTGTAAGAATCACTATGACTTTAGTTTCCAGGACGCTGGTTAACCGAGCCAAGGCTTATCAGATGCATGTTGAAATGCTACTCCAGCTAATTACCAAATGGTAATCATTAGATCATTAAGCATTTCTTTTAAAATTGTCAGCAAAATCTATGAACTTCTGCAAAACACAAAAGTGAGGGGGCGGAACTGCAGCTCATAACTATAAAGTGTCTGTGTGTTTTCAAGATTGAATTAAAAGCATTTTTACACAAGATAATGGAATTTAAATTCAAATTTTCCCTCATTGAGGATATTGTGTCTATGTTTCATGGAAGATTTGAACCAACTCTTCATTTAAGTATGTTTTTCATCTTAAGATAGAATATGAGAAGGAAAAAAAAAAGAAAGGAAAATTGAGTGTGATTTTTCCTTCTCTGCTGACATATATGATATGGAAAATGATTAATAAACAAGTGTTAAGAAAATAATAAAAACAGCTTGTAATACTGACCAAGGAGATGGTCTTTGGATAAATTACATATCTGGGAAAAGGATATAGGCAAAGTGACTTAAATTGCGTGGTGGATTTCTTCAAGTTGTGGATGTTCTCTAAGACCAAAAAATGTGGCAGGGAAAGAAAAAACAAGGTTTTATTTCAATAAGAATACATTATCATTACTAAAATAATTATCATTCTAAATTTTCATCAAATTTAGATGTCTATTTAAACTGACAGCATGTTATATTAACAACATATTCAAACTAACCCTTTCTATATCTCTAAAAAACTATTTTACTTCATCTAAAAATACTAATATTCTGTATCTGCAGGCAAGAGAGAGAAGGAGAGAGAATAAACTGTGCCTTCTCTTTTTAAACTAACAGAGCTAACTAAACTGTCATAACTTCAGCTAAAGTGGAACAGGCCTTCAAAAGGATGGAGTTAAAATAATTAAACACTTCATACCAGCCGGCTTTCTGAAAGAAATAGCACAGCAAGAGTTTTGGCAATTTTCAATATATAAAAGGTTAATCTAAATTATGTCACTAGTGTTTGTGATCGGATGCAATGCATATATGACATCTACTGTTTCTCGTTTGCTTATTGCCAAGTGCATTTCAAGTGCGTACCCCTCGTGAGAAATGTCTGTTCCTGTTTCTTCTTTAGTAAACAGATTTATGAAGTAATAAAGAATTACTGCTATTTTATATATATAATATGCCATGTATGAAAAAAAAATTGACCATAAACTACTTGCCCTTTTGACTTATGACTTCTTAAGCATTTGGTGATGACTGTACATGTTAGAAAATCTTGAACTCATATTTTGAGAAGAGAATTGGAAGTATTGACGGTCTTATGTGAAAAAAATATGATTTGAATGCTCTATGCTATAGTTAGCTGAGGTAGGAGCAAATTCACAGAGGCCAAGAATGATAGAAAAGTTGAATTTTGTCCTGAAAACATAGAGCACAGATTTGAGGTGTCTGTCTGTGAAGGGCCAGACCAGATAGCTCCTGAGCCTGGCTGCTACAAAAAGAGCAGGAGGAACACATGTTTTTAGGGGCCTTGATGTGAACAATATCCCTTAAAATGTTTGGGGAGAATTTGTATGAAAGTAAGAGTAGAGATTTGCTTTTGCAGAAGCATGGAAAACTCTTTCTTAAGTTTCAAGGAAATGAAAATGATTAAGGAAAAGAGAATCTATTGGGAACTTCAAATAAAATAAAAATTTCTCTGATGATTAAAACTGGACATTCCATGGCAGAGAATTATTAAAGTATCTTTAAGATATAAAAAGCATCAATTCAAAAGTATCAGTTCTTTGGCGCTCAGCCTTCTTTATGGTCCAACTCTCACATTCATACATGACTACGGCAAAAACTATAGCTTTGACTATTACGGACCTTTGTCAGCAAAGTGATGTCTTTGCTGTTTAATACACTGTCTTGGTTTTTCATAGCATTTTCTTACAAGGAACAAGCACCTTTTAATTTCATGGCTGCTTTTGAACTGTGGTGTTAGAGAAGACTCTTGGGAGTCCCTTAGACAGCAAGGAGATCAAACCAGTCAATTTTAAAGGAAATCAACCCTGAATATTGATTGGAAGGACTGATGCTGAAGTTGCAATGCTTTGGCCACCTGATGTGAAGAGCCGACTCACAGGAAAAGACCCTGATGCTGGGAAAGATTGGGGGCAGGATGAGAAGGGGACGACCGAGGATGAGATGGTTGGATGGCATCACTGACTCAATGGACATGAGCTTGAGCAAACTCCAGGAGATAGTGAAGGAAGAGGAGCCTGGAGTGCTACAGTTCACGGGGTCACAAAGAGTCAGACACTACTTAGCAACTGAACAACAACAAAGAAATGAAAGGGGACAAGTTACCATGGCACTTAGTCTGCTGAGGAAAAAATGGCCTTTTCCATTCCATTGACATCTTCCCATGAAATAAGCCATGGTTCTCAACTCATGAAAATCACTGGGCGGGGAGGAGAGGAGGAGATGTCCACTGTACCCTTGATGAACTAAATATTCTCATGGGAGTCCAGGTAAAGGTAGCTTGTTCTTTTAATCTATCCCAGGAAATTCTAATGTGCAACGAACACTGAGAACCAGTTTCTTTTTGCGATTAAAAAAAGTGGTCATCAGTCTAGTTTATTTTGTTGGGGGGAGTTAACAGAACAGCTGAAGAGAAAAAACATGCTGTTTCCCAGAAAGGTGATTTCTTGGAAGTTTGAAGTAATATTTTCTGACAGGAAGTACCTATTGAAAGGTTCCAACATACTTAAAAAGCTTTCACTAGATATTCAGTTCAGTTCAGTTCAGTCGCTCAGTCGTGTCCGACTCTTTGCGACCCCCATGAATCGCAGAACGCCAGGCCTCCCTGTCCATCACCAACTCCCGGAGTTCACTCAGACTCACATCCATCGAGTCAGTGGTGCCATCCAACCATCTCATCCTCTGTCATCCCCTTCTCCTCTTGCCCCCAATCCCTCCCAGCATCAGAGTCTTTTCCAGTGAGTCAACTCTTCACATGAGGTGGCCAAAGTACTGGAGTTTCAGCTTTAGTATCAGTCCTTCCAATGAACACCCAGGACTGATCTCCTTTAGGATGGACTGGTTGGATCTCCTTGCAGTCCAAGGGACTCTCAAGAGTCTTCTCCAACACCACAGTTCAAAAGCATCAATTCTTTGGTGCTCAGCCTTCTTACACAGTCCAACTCTCACATCCATACATGACTACTGGAAAAATCATAGCCTTGACTAGACGGACCTTAGTCGGCAAAGTAATGTCTCTGCTTTTGAATATGCTATCTAGGTTGGTCATAACTTTCCATCCAAGGAGTAAGCGTCTTTTAATTTCATGGCTGCAGTCACCATCTCACTGATTTTGAAGCCCAAAAAGATAAAGTCTGACACTGTTTCCCCTGTTTCCCCATCTATTTCCCATGAAGTGATGAGACCAGATGCCATGATCTGCTGTACCCACATAGATAAAATATTATGAAATAATTTTTTTTTTTTTTTGTTAAAAGCCTGAGTTCAAGATTCAGAAAAATCAATAAAATCCCAACTATGCTTCTGATTGTCATTCTGGGCAAGATCTAATAACTGTCTTGAGGTGTGTTGAACTCTACTGTTTTCCAATCCCACTTCTAAGGAAGTCATGTATATCAATTTATAAATTCTAAAAATTACCCTACAAGATCGGCAGTCATTTTGCTAAAGAAGAGTGAAGTCACATGCCCAAGGTCAAACAGCAAGTAAACAGAAAAGGAAGAATATGAAGGCTATTCTTAGGCTCTGTATTTTGCAGTCCCACAACTGTTTCCAGGCCTTTAAAAGATAGAAACAAATATACTAATGCTTAAAAAAATTAATGTACAAAAAATATACAGTATAGTGTCTGACAAGAAGTGAGAGCAAGCCACGTTATTCTTCTTAGATTCAGTTCAGTCACTCAGTCGTGTCCTACTCTACAACCCCATGGACTCCTGGAGCCAGGCTTCTCAGTCCATCACCAACTCCCAGAGCTTACTCAAACTCATGTCCATCGAGTCAGTGATGCCATCCAACCATCACATCCTCTGTCATCTCCTTCTCCTCCCGCCTTCAAACTTTCCCAGCATCAGGGTCTTTTCCAATGAGTCAGCTCTTCACATCAGGTGGCCACAGTATTGGAGCTTCAGGTTCAATATCAGTCTTTCCAATGAATATTCAGGACTGATTTCCTTTAGATTGACTGGTTTGATTTCCTTGCTGTCCAAGGGACTCTCAAGAGTCTTCTCCAACACCATGGTTCAAAAGCATCAATTATTCGGCACTCAGCTTTCTTTTTAGTTCAACTCTCACATCCATAAATGGCTACTGGAAAAACCATGGCTTTGACTAGAAGGATCTTTGTTGGCAAAGTAATGTCTCTGCTTTTTAATATGCTATCTAGGTTAGTCATAGCTTTTCTTCCAAGGAGGAAGTATATTTTAATTTCACAGCTGCAGTCACCATCTGCAGTGATTTTGGAGCCGAAGAAAACAAAGTCTCTCACTGTTTCCATTGTTTTCCCATCTATTTGCGATGAAGTGACGGGGCTGGATTCCATGATCTTAGTTTTTTGAATGTTGAGTTTTAAGCCAACTTTTTCACACTCCTCTTCCACTTTCATCAAGAGGCTCTTTAGTTCTTCTTCACTTTCTGCCGAAAGCATGATGTCATCTGCATATCTGAGGTCATTGATATTTCTCCCAGCAATCTTGATTACAGCTTGTGCTTCATCCAGCCTGGCATTTCACATGATATACTCTACATGTAAGTTAAATAAGCAGGGTGATAATTTATAGCCTTGACGTACTCCTCTCCCGATTTGGAACCAGGCTGTTATTGCGTGTCCAGTTCTAACTGTTGCTTCTTGACCTGCATACAGATTTCTCAGGAAGCATGTCAGGTGGTCTGATATTCCCTTATCTTTAAGAATTTTTCATAGTTTGTTGTGATCCACACAGTCAAAGGCTTTGTGTAGTCAGTAAAACAAAAGTAGATGTTTTTCTGGAACTCTCTTGCTTTTTCGAGAGCAACAACATTTCAAACAGATGTTGGCAGTTTGATCTCTGCTTCCTCTGCCATTTCTAAATCCAGCCTGAACATCTGGATGTTCATGGTTCATGTACCATTGAAGCCTGGCTTGGCAAATTTTGAGCATTATTTTGCTAGCATGTGAGATGAGTGCAATTGTGCCGTAGTTTGGCATTGCCTTTCTTTGTCACTGCCTTTCTTTGGGATTGGAATGAAATGAGACCAGCGTTTCTCATAATGTATTCTACATATAAGTTAAATAAGTAGGGTGACAATATACAGTCTTGACGTACTCCTTTTCCTATTTGGAACCAGTCTGTTGTTCTAAGTCCAGTTCTAACTGTTGCTTCCTGAACTGCATACAGGTTTCTCAAGAGGCAGGTCAGGTGGTTTGGTATTCCCATCTCTTTCAGAATTTAATTTGCTGGCATATTGAGTGTAGCACTTTAACAGCATCATCTTTTAGGATTTGAAATCGTTGAACTGGAATTCCATCACCTCCACTAGCTTTGTTCACAGTGATGCTTCCTAAGGCCCGCTTGACTTCGCATTCCAGGATATGTGGCTTATTGTCCACTTCATCTGATTAATGAGGAATCTAAGCATTTGAAACAATGTTTCTGAATACCAACTATAGTTTGATTGTCCTTTATAAATTAGCATTGTTAAATTGTTGGCTAGACACTTTTGAGAAACAGGTTGAATGATTGTTTTGTGACTATATTCCATTTTCTTTACATAATCCTCTCTCTCATAATACCTACTTCTTTTTCACTAAATGTGTCAAAACTTGTATATCCTCTCCTACCCCCAGTCTTCACTGTTATACAGCAGAAATGATTTGTATAAAAATCATAAAGTGAATTAAAAATTATTAAATGAAACTTTCATTTAAATGAAAGTTAGTATTGTATTCTGGGTCCCATCTCACAGACATATTAAATCACATTTAAATTTCAATTCAAAATTTTAAATGAAGAACAAGAGATCTACTCAGCATTCAACTTACATTTTAGATAATGCTTATGAGCATCAGACCTTCAGGAATTCAATATATAATTTTTACCAATATTGTAGAGTAGTATATTCAATTTGAAAATTATAATTAAAATGTATTTTAACTGTGGTAATACAACATGTACAGAAGTTAGTAGCTTATTTTTTTGCAAAGAAAATGGAATGAAAGATTACCTTTTTTCCCCTAGATGTGTATAAGAGACAGGACCCCTCTACTTTTTATCAGGCATATGAAAAGGATTAGAGTTCAAATCCACCTTCTCTCACTCTATGTTTACACTATTACACATTCAAGAACAATTATTATACTGTTTCCCCAGAGATAATTTTGCTGCTATTAATTTGAATATTGTTTTGCCTTAAGAAGATAAATATCTATTGTGATTCATGTAGGGGATAGGGAAAACAAATAAAAAGATCAGTGATTTAAACAACAAAAAAAATGAGGTTACTGTAGTTCCCATAAGTCTATAGTCCCTCATAACTTACAATTCTTAAATTATCACCAATCAAAAATGCTACCAACAAACAGCCATAATAAATAGTTAACTTAAAGCACATAATTTCTTGAGCAATATAAAACATTGAAAAACTAAAACAAAAGCACAGCATGCTAAACATCAGACACCCCAAATTTCATTATAAAGAAACACAATTGAAGTAACACTTATTTAGTTTTTGTTCAATATGTGTTTACCAAAGCCACAGTTTAGGATCTTTAGGGTAACACAGACTAAATAAATAACTAGCAGAGAAGATATATGTCCCAAAGCTCTTTTTCTCCCTCAATAATCCATTTGGGTTAAGCTAAAACAAAATATGCCCAATTTGCTGGATCATTTTATGGTTTTCAAAGGGGTATCTAATAAATATTCACTGAATAGTTTGAGAACCAGCTCTTCAAAAGTTCACTCAGCTTGTGATCTTCCAAACTACATCTTCCAAAATGCGATCAGAGAAGGAATTATTCTTCAGCATCTTTGGTGCAATAAGAGGTCATGTTATCTAAAACCAGCACCTATGAAATATTGTATAAAATGAATCACCATCTCATATGTTGAAGACAGGCTAACATGCCACTAGCTCTGAGAAATCTTGCAGATAGATAATCTGTTAAGCTAAACAATGGTTTAGAATCCAGATAAGGTGTAGCCCATCCCTGACCTTGCAGCATCCATGGCAGACATCAGTCATGTCGTCACTGACTGAGCCTAGGTTGGTCTCAAAGTCATTCTCACTCAGATTATTGCAGGCAGCCATGGCTAATTGGCCAGAGTTAATACATGGGATGAAATGTAGCTGTTATCCAATTATGGAACCATCTCCTGGAAATAGTTAACCCTGAAAGAACTGATTAAATCCGGGCCTCTAGTTTTAACACAAAGGACAAGCTGTTCAGTAGCCCCTATGTGGAATAGGAGAAGAATGCCTAGCTTGTGTGTGTGTGTGCTCAGTGATCAAACCCTTGTCTCCTGCGTCTCCTGCATTGTATGCAGATTCTTTACCGCTGAGCCACCAGGAAGCCCTGTATGCTTAGCTGATGGAATTGCCAGTTCAAGTTTCAACTTTAACAACTTCATCCATATATGTGCATAGTTATTCTAAAAGTATAGGAAAGTCTTTTGAATATTGTTTTTGTTGTTTTGGGAGGTGATAAAAATACAAATCACCGAAGGGGCTTCCCGAGTGGCACTAGTGGTAAAGAACCCCGCTGTCAGTGCAGGAGCTGTAAGAGACACATGTTCAATCCCTGAGTCAGGAAGATCCCCTAGAGAAGGGCATGGCAACCCACTCCAGTACTTTTGCCTGGAGTATCCCACGGACAGAGGAGCCTGGCAGGCTATGGTCCGGTCCAAAGTGTCACACAGAGTCAGATACAACTGAAGAGACTTAGCACACATTTTACACCAGTGAAATTATGTGACTCTGTCATTATACTAAACCTGTTGGGCTCCTGGAGCTACATTAAGTATCAGGAGACACAATGCTGAAGAACTTGGTCTTGTGGGGCAAAGAATCACAGAAACAGGCTGTCATAAGGCAGTTTCAGAAGAACTATAGGAAAGGGTTAATAGCACAGTCCAGGGGAGATTCAGGGAGGTGGCAGCATTTGTAAAAATCTAGAAGGAAGAGAAAAGTATGCCACATTAGGGATAGAAAATGACAAATACTTCAGCATGACAAGAGGTGGTTTTTGGTTGTTTTGGTTTTGACTCTTTATGGAAGTATAATATTCCCACAGAAACATATGGCAACACATTTTCATAAACAGAATCCACTCATGTGTCCATGTACGCAGCACCTAGATCAAGACACAGAATCAGTATTAGCACCTCAGAAGGTCCCCTCGTAACATTTTCCAGACATTTTTCCCCTCAAAGGTAATCACCAGACTGATCTCTAAGCAGTGTTTTGCTATTGCTAAGATTTGAGGTGTGGACTAGCCAGAGATGAGGTTGAAGAGGCAATGGCAGAAAAAAAAAAAAAGTCTCTTTTATCTTCTAAATAAGGTGGAACTTTGCTCTGAAGGCAGTGGGGGCAGGAGAGCGGGGGTTGAGGGGGCGGGGACAGAAAGGTTCTAGCCAAGACTGACCAGAAATGTGACACCTCTTAATTTCGTATCTCCACTACCATTTGCTGACACAAAATAAATAATTCATGTTGAATGAGTTAAATTTAGTCTGGTGAATAATTGAGTGGAAAAATGGATGTTTTTGTTATTATTATTTTGGGGTGGGGGGGCTGTGTTGGGTCTTCGCTGACGCACAGGCTTTCTTTAGTTGCGGCGAGCAGGGGTTACTCTTCGTTGCGGTGTGCAGGCTTCTCCTTGCCTTCTCTTTTTCCAGAGCATGGGCTCTAGGGCGAGTGGCCTCAGGAGCTGAGACCAGTGGGCTCAGTACTTGGAGTTCCTGGGCTCTAAAGCACAGGCTCAATAGTTGTGGTGCATGCATTCAGTTGATGCACAGCATCTGGGATCTTCCCGGATCAGGGGTAGAACCCATGTCTCCTGCATTGACAGGTGGATTTGTTACCACTGAGCCACCAGTGAAGCTCCTGAATATTCTTTATTTACTCTAAGTAATGTATTTATTATTGAAAGATATGTAAAAGCATACACATATTCTAACAAGTCACACGTGTACTAAAGGGATACAAAAAAAAGAATTTTAAAATGATTACTTCATTCTTCTTATAAGAATAATAAGATGAAGCATGTAATATGTTTGGTTCCTAGCACATAATAATTGCTCAATAAATGGTAGCCATTATTGTTATTCATTTAATAAGCATTTATTGAGCATTTTTCTTTTCAAATACTGTGTTTTGTATGTAACATGATGGCTAAGACATAGTCCTTTTTCTCAAATAATGCATTAATAAAGATCCAGGATATAAAGATGAAGAAAATTTTCAGACAGGCACGGGTGCTCAGGTTCCCACACGTGAGGGACAGACTCCTTTCTCCGGAAAAATGCAGTGGCGCTCTCTCCACCAGGAGAGGCCTTGGCAGGATGCTGGAGGGCTCAGTCTGCCCGGTCTGGTCTCTGGGGCCAGGGCTGGGTTTCCCTCATGTATGGCAAGAACCCTGTGCGTGCTGTGCTTTTTCTCCCTGGCACACAGTTCACAGCTCTTTGGCCAATAGCAGCTGTGGAAATTTTCACTCCTTGTGTGCTGGAGGTTGTCAGTGGGGCAGATGTTTGGCTAAACTGCACTTTCTCCTGCTTTGCCCCTGTGGCTGATGTTCTCATGGTGACTTGGAATTCCCGACCTTGATATGGAGGCCCTAAACAGTTTGCTTTCTACCACCATGTGGAACCCTTCAAACCCATGAGTGGGCGTTTCAAGGACTGAGTGGTCTAGGATGGGAACCTAGAGTGGTATGATGTCTCCATCCTCCTCTGGAAGCTGTGGTTTGATGACAATGGGACACACACCTATCAGGTGAAGAACCCGCCTGAAGTTGATGGGCTGATCAGGGAGATCCAGCTCAGCATCGTGCAGATGGAAAAGAAGAAAAGCTCAACCAGGGGGAAAAAGAAGGCTTCTGTTTCTTTAGAATACACAGACTAACATTCTTACATGGAAGCTGAAGATTTCCCAGAACAAGAACCCTAAGATAAGCTAGAGTCAATGGAAGCTTTCCTTTGCCTTTTCAGTTGTGATCTGTCTTCCAACCGGTGCTGCAGAATATAATCACCTAGATGAGCAATGTTCTTCTGGAGCCAGCATAAAGCTCTTCTTGAGCACATACCACCAGGCTCACAAACAGCTCTGCTACTAAGGTTTTATTTAATTTTAGAATGCAAATATTTTTGAAATGCTCACTAGCTTTTGTATACTAAGAAGCTATATTTTTGCCCTTAAACACTCCTTGTGGATTATGATTTATATACTCATATATTGGCCTCAAATGAGATAAAAACCAAATTGCCTGTCCTGTTTCCTTTGATATATTAATTTCTTTAGTGCCGCTTTCTAGCTACTAATGTTGATGTGTTTACTCTTCTCACAGTCTCAATTAAAAGATGAACTAATCCTCTCAACAGTTTTGATTAACAGAAAATCCTACATTCAAACTGTTAAATAACAGTTTGATTTTTATGGCTCTCCTTAAGTATGAGACACATTTTATTTTATTGAATTTCTTTCAATACTATGGATGAAAGGTCTTTGTTTTTGTTTGTTTTTGGTTGGTTGATCCAAGGTTTATGGTGAGGTGAGGTGAGGTGAGGTGAAGTCGCTTAGTCGTGTCCGACCCTTTGCGACCCTGTGGACTGTAACCTACTAGGCTTCTCTGTCCATGGGATTCTCCAGGCAAGAATACTGGAGTGGATTGCCATTTCCTTCTCCAGGAGATCTTCCCAACCCAGGGATCGAACCCACGTCTCCCACATTGGAGGCAGACGCTTTAACCTCTGAGCCACCAGGGAAGTCTTGGCACAAGCCAAAGCCAGAGTAACTAGGGAAGGTGACATAAATGCTAATAGATAGACAAATGCCACCTCCAGATGAAATGCTTGTCACCTTTTTTCTGTGCTCTGACAAGCAATCAACAGTTCTGATTTTTCACGAGCAATGAATGTTTAGCTTATATATTCCCCACTTCTATTTCAATTATTTATAACAACAGAGGAAAATCTATGTTCATTTGTAGGCTGGAATCATTATGCAGCTAAATGTAAGGATTCTGAAGTAATATATTACAATTTAAAATTTAGGGCTAGTGAAAATAAATCAACCCTAAGTTATGATAATTTTCTCTAGTGTCATACAAAGCTCTCAGAACTGAAAGAGATTATTTAAATTTTTTATTTTTTTTATTTATTTTTTGTTTTAATATAGCTTGATACTTTCAGTTTTCACCAATTAGGCTGAAGATGTTATTTCTTTTAACAAACTGGACTTTGAAAATAGTTTATTGTATTTGAAGATGATGAACTTTGATATTTTTTTCCCAATACTAAAAAAAAAACAAACCCTGACCTGGTAAAATTTACATATGAATTTGAAATGTTTTCCATACCTGTCTCATTTTGCCTTTTATGCTGTCTGAAAAAGAAATTTCAGTACCCAGTTTTGAAACTAAAAATCAGATTCAAAATCCATATTACCTTTCATTCACATTTTCTATTTTCTCTACAATTCAACCTTTGAAAATATAATAACTGGATATTTCTTCAAACAGGTGGCCTGCATGAAGTGTAAAGAGATAGTTGAAAACTCATGGAAGGTGTTTCCAGCAAAACTTGTAGTTTGTGTCTTCGCTAAATACTCAAGGATTAATACAGCCACATTGTTCAGTGTCTTCTACTTAAAGAGAACTTCTGTATTGTAATTTATTTTTTATTGTGCCTTAAACAATATGTAAATAACCATCAGTAATAAAGCATTACAATTATTTAAAAAAAAAAAAGAAAGAAAATTTCCAGAGATTGATAACAAGACAATAGTCCAGGACAAGTCAAAAGGAATATAAAACTGGGAGGGAAGGTAGAAGCTAAGCAAAAAGTTTTATGTCTTCCTCAGTGGATCAAATTGTGATGTGATAAAAGGGAAGATAAACCACGGGGTGATGAGCAGGAATTGTTCTAAAGAAAATTTTAAGGTGACTACACCTTCAATAGTATAGCATTTATTTCTAGAGTTATATTTACCTTGTCTGTTCTTGTCCTTGTATTTATATGCATCAGTCTAGGATGAACTAAATGGAATGGACCAAAATCCTACTAGGGAATGTTTGCTGGGGAACGGGAAGATTTTAATCCCGAGGAGGCCAGTGTTAGAATGATGTCTAGAGATCATAAACACAATTTTTACTACATCACAGTATGAGCTTAATTTGAGATAGTAAATCAGAGTGGGGATATAGAAAGAAACCCAGTAGAAAGAAGTTTCTTTGATACTTTGATCTCCTGGTTATAACATTATCTGAAACTCGAGCTGGTCACTGCATCCATAGGGGATGATTTATCCTTCTTTCTAAACATTAGGTCAGGTACCCCTATGTAGATGAGATGGGGCCACAGGGAAATTGAAATCCCTGCCAGGTGGGCAATGGGCAGTTTCCAAAAGGCTTGATGAGGAACAAACCAAAAGGTGACAGATGTCCCCATACCTATTGAAGGTCTTGAAGGAACACTTCCCTTCTTCAGTGTGCTTTCCTGCCTTATTTGGAGTCTGTACTGGTATATAGAAAGTCTCTGCTTCTAAGTGATTCTAGCTCAATTCCAGATCAATTTTGAAAAACAAGGACACAAAGAAAGTATTGATAGATTTAATCCATATGTTTCAAAACACTACATGCATGTCAAAAGAGAACACTTACCAATCAAAATACCTAGAACTGAGGGAGATTAATGAAATCTGCAAATTATTTTTAAAATGTCAGTGTTCTAAAAAAGAACAAAGGGGGGGCAGGCATTTTTAACTGTTGCTAATTTATGTTGAAGCATTAAATATCACAAAAATGGTGTACAAAGAGGACCTGTATAGTCCAATGGAGGTTTGGAGTGCTATCACAACTGCAGTGTTAGAGACAAAACTCAAACAATAGCAACACAAACAAAAACCACAGCAGGATAAGGAGACAAAGAGACAAGAAAGCATTTTTCGATAGGCTGATCAAAGGAAATGAAATGTGAGCAGAAAACTAAAATCTATGAGGAAACAAGTCAGGTGAAAGGGGAGAAGATTTCCAGATAGAAGGGAAAACCAGCAAGTGAAAAGGCACTGAGGTAGAGCATACTTTATCTGTTCTATGAATGATAAGGGGCCCAATGAGACTCGATAAAAAGAAGAGTGACAAAAAATGACATCAGAGATATAGCCAGCTAATGACATCAGAGATATAAGCAGCTAATTCATTAGGTCCTTGAAGCCCATAGATTTGGAAGACTCAGTTAAGAGACTTTAATACCAAGAGGACTAGGAACCCATTGGAGTATTATGAACAGAGACATGAAATGAGCTAATTCACATTTTAACACTTAATTCCAGCTACAGTTGGGAGGATAAACTGTAGAAAGGTAATAAATACATAAATAAGCCAAGCAAGCAAGCAGGTGGTGATAATAGACACCTTTATAGGTCGATTGTCTACATAATCAGTCATCAGAATCAGAACATTTTTGAATATAAAAGAGGGAAGATGAGTTATCACACTGGATCAACAGCAATGAACTGGGAACGTCGCAGACAAACTGGGACATATGCTCGCCCTAATTAAAGGGCTGTTTTTGAGAATAAATTAGTACTGAGTAGGTGTTCAAAGAAAAGCAGCCAAAATTAGTAGCTCATAAATTCTTTCACCAAATACTAGTGAACTGAGTATTAATGGGCTATAAACTAAAAATAATTTTTTGAGAGAATAAACCAGGGACTACTAGGTTAAACTCAGGTAAACTGGTTCTTTACTAAAGGAGTTCTGGAGTTTTTTAAGACACTAAATACCTGAGCACTACTGATTTTATGCAGTGTTTACCCATTTCTCCATCATTTGTCTATAGATTTTATTTTTTCAAGGAATTAGTACCTTGTGACCCCAGTCTTCCATGGAACTCAGTATTGTGGTAATGGTCCAGGAGAAAGGTATAGTTCAAAGAGAGTGGGGTGGATGATGGATGGATATGGTTCAGAGATTTGACCCATGTGTTTTAGTTAGATTGGACTTCCCTGGTGGCTCAGAAGGTAAAGTGTCTGTCTGCTATGTAGGAGACCCGGGTTTGATCCCTGGGACAGGAAGATCCCCTGGAGAAGGAAAGGGCAACCCAATCCAGGATTCTTGCCTGGGAAATCCCATGGATGGAGGAGTCTGATAAGCTACAGTCCATGGGGTTGCAAAGAGTCAGACATTACTGAGCAACTTCACTTTCTTTTTAGTTAGATTAGTGGGTAGAACTCAGTGGAATGAGGCATTCCAAACTGTAATATAAAAGCAATGTCAGGCTGAAAAGTAGCTACCAAAATATCCAGGTTGTTCTTATCCTCTGTAGATGCAAAAAAAAGCCTGTTTTCATTGTCCATGAAAATCTATTTGCTGTGTACTTGTGGTTCTATGGACTTAATTTTTTTTTAAAATTAATTTGCTTATTGTTTTGGGCTGTGCTGGATCTTTGTTTCTGCACATGGGCTTTCTCTAAGCTGCAGTGAGAGGGCTACTCTTCTTTGTGATGTGTGAGCTTCTCATTGCTGTGGCTTCTCTCGTCGAGGAGTACAGGCTCTAGGGAGGAGCCTTCAGTAGTTGCAGATCCCTGGCTCTAATGCACAGGCTCAGTAGTTCTGGTACACAGACTTAGTTGCTACACAGCATGGGGAATCTTATCAGACCAGGGATCGAACCCATGTCTCTTGCATTGGCAGGCATATTCTTTACTACTAAGCCACCAGGGAATTCCCTCTATGGACTTAATTTTATGCCTGGGAATTTTTTTGAAGTAAAGGCTTCTTGGTGCCTTTTCTCGCTCAGTAAGCGCTTGTGGTCAGAGTGAAAGGCTGCTGCTGGTAAGTCGCTTCAGTAGTGTCCAATTCTGTGTGACCCCATAGATAGCAGCCCACCAGGCTCCCCGTCCCTGGGATTCTCCAGGCAAGAACACTGGAGTGGGTTGCCATTTCCTTCTCCAATGCATGAAGGTGAAAAGAGAAAGTGAAGTCGCTCAGTCATGTCTGACTCTTAGCGACCCCATGGACTGCAGCCCACCAGGCTCCTCTGTCCATGGGATTTTCCAGGCAAGAGTACTGGAGTGGGGTGCCATTGCCTTCTCCGAAGTGAAAGACAGTGAGCCAGAAAAACAGATTTTGAATTGCCACTGATACAAATACACCAGAGACATGAATGGAAAACCAATTATGTAAAGTATGAAGGCAAGAAGATGAGTTCAGAAATGAAAGAAAAAGTACCTAACCTTGTCAGACACCCAAGCAGACAGTTTTCCTAGGTCCCAGGATGGAGGCTATTGTTTGCAACTGCTTTTCACACTCTCTGATGGGAGTTGTGTGGGTGAATCAGCAATCGGAGTGCTTGGGAGCTGTTACCAGCTTCTAGGTATTGGCTCACAAATGATCCACAAATTCTTAAAAGGTGCTCAAAGGGTACCTCTCTAAATCTCTTTTCCTATTTAATCTTTTCTTTGGAGGGGAGGGGTGGGGGGAAGGGCTACCCTCTGTGTTCCTTTAACGACTACTAACAATGGCAGGTAACACGTAAAACAACTTCCTTCTGCTTTTTGTCTTTCTTTTTAGCTGCATGATATGTGAGAACCAGGGAACAAACCTGCCTTGCCTGCACTGGAAACACGAAGTCTTAACCGCTGGGCTTCCAGGGATTTCCACATAAAGCAATTTCTATGTGCCAGGCACTTTCCTCAGTGCTTTTATATACATTAACACATTAAATCCTGACAGTAACCTTATCAGCTAAATCCTACTATCATCCTCATTTTCAGGTGAGGAAAATGATACAGAAAGACTAAGTAAATCTTCCTACAGTCACACAACCAAAAAATAGTAGAGCTGAACAAATCTGGTTCCAGAGTCAATGCTATTATTCACTCCACTTTCAGCAAATTCTTCATAGAAATTAATGGAGAAATTACCTTNTATCAGCTAGATCCTACTATCATCCTCATTTTCAGGTGAGGAAAATGATACAGAAAGACTAAGTAAATCTTCCTACAGTCACACAACCAAAAAATAGTAGAACTGAACAAATCTGGTTCCAGAGTCAATGCTATTATTCACTCCACTTTCAGCAAATTCTTCATAGAAATTAATGGAGAAATTACCTTTTTAATCTACTTCTAATCCTTATGAGCAAATAGAACATTTTTCCTATTCTACTCACACCGTTGAAGTCTCTAGACCCACAGTTATTACATTTCCCTCAAAGTTTATAGCTTTAATTTCTTAGATGCTCTTATGACACATGTGTGAACTCCTACTTAATTTAATGCCTGAAAACTCACCTTTGAAGGTGCACTAGCTTTTTCTATTTTGTTATTCATTTATATAATGTGTTGACAGGGTTGAGAGCCACAACTCAGTCAAGGAGTACTTGCAGGTGATTTGAGAGCTCCAGGTTCAGGGCATGAAAACCCGCCCTTATTAAGTCACATTTATTAAGATCTCTGTGAATCCAAAATGTCATCCAGCCTGTTGACATTCTTCAACTTTGACATCTATTGTAAATGTTGTGAGAATGGTTTTTTATGTCTTCATCTGATACTCTGACAAAGTATTTGGCCACAGTTAAGGACGGTGCCATGTGGCACATCACTCACTTTCTATCCAGCCTGAGTTGGCAATCTTTGAGCATGGCTATTTAGTAAGGGGGCTTCCATGGTGGCTCAGTGGTAAAGAATCTGCCTGCCAATCAGGAGACATAGGTTCGATCCCTGGGGTGGGAAGATACCCTGGAAAGGGAAATGCCAACCCACTCCGGTATTCTTGCCTGGGAAATCCCACGGACAGAGGAGTCTGGCTGGTGGACTACCACAAAGAGTTGTACATGACTTAGTGACTAAACACCACCAATTTAGTAGAAAGTGAAAGCTTAGTCACTTAGTCGTGTCCGACTCTTTGCGACCCCATGGACTGTAGCCTACCAGGTTCCTCTGTCCACGGGATTTTTCAGGCAAGAGTACTAGAGTAGATTGCCATTTCCTTCTCCAGAGGATCTTCCTGACCCAAGGATCGAATACAAGTTTCCCATATTGTAGGCAGACACTTTACCGTCTGGGCCATCAGGAAGGAACTCCACCTAACTGCATCATCAGGCAGTCCATATTCCTCCATTTGGCCCAAAGTGCTTTTGTGTAGTTATGTAAACCATTCTGATGAAGGTCAGAAATCATATACCAATAGCATCTTTCTCTTCAATTATTTTAAGGGCCCCTCAGTGTCATAAAGTTAGTGTGACTTGACTTTGAACATTGAAACTCTTTGTCTCTTTGCACTTCCATGGCTCTTCCTCCAACCTCCAGGGTTATTATAGAGTGCTGATTGGCTCAATGTTCAATAATAAAAAGGTTTCATACACTGGAGTGTAATTTACTTATGCGAAGTATCTGAACAAATTTGAGCAACCAGGTACTTTCTTACTATCACTTTTATCTTTGACTCTAGTTTCCCGTTACTAATATTTGCTGTCCACCCTCCTGTGCATACATTCAATTGTCTATTCAACCCATTTCCACAGACCCTCTGACTCAAACTTTGTTGCTCAGTCACTCAGTCGTGTCTGACTCTTTGCGACCCATGGACTACCTGCCAGGCTCCTCTGTCCATGGAGAATCTCTAGGCAAGAATGTTGGAGTAGGTTGCCATGCTCTCCTCCAAGGGATCTTCCCAACCCAGGGATTAAACCCAGGTCTCTCACATTGCTGGTGGATTCTTGACTATCTAAGCCACCAGGGAAGACCATGATTACTGGAGTGGGTAGCCTATCCCTTCTCCAGGGGATCTTCCCAACCCAGGAATTGAACCAGGGTCTCCTGCATTGCAGGTGGACTTTTTACCAGCTGAGCTACCAGGGAAGACCTAGCCACCCCCATCCTAGCCACTTCCAACTATCTTCCACTTGGTTGCCAATGTGATCTTGCAAAACACAATCTTGATCTGGCATACACATGTAAAATCTTTTAATGAATCCATATAACTTCCAGGATGAAATCTAAATTCATTCATTTAGTACCAAAGGGCTTTGAAATTGTAGTCCTGCCTACGTTCCTAAGCATGGCCCTCTTCATCTGCTAATAAACATTCTTTGTCCTAGCTTTCTTTACCAGACTACCTATCAGTTGATTCACTGAAATAGTCAAGTGATTCAGATCTACTTTTTCTCATATGTTCGTTACCTTCTTTCTTCAGTGTTGTTGTTGTTTTTTTTTTTTTCCTCTTTTCACTTAGTAAACCCTGCCCTTGCTTTAAGGCTCAGTACAAGAACCATTCTCTCTGTGATGCTTCCTTCCCCATTACCTAACTCTGATTTGCATTCTTCCTTTGTGTTCCTGCTGCACTCTGCCTCTATCTCTGTGATAATACTTAGTATTGTCAGTATGTACTTTCTCACCTCCTTGTTAGACTCTGTACAACTTGGAGACACATACGTATCTTGCTGTTTATATGTGAAGGACTTCATACATAAAATATCTGACTTACACCATACACCATACACTTACACCATACTTTAGGTGTAATCTATAAATGTTTATTGAATCATGAAATGAGTAGGTCAATATCATTCTCATTGGATGAAAAACTAGAAGAAAATGTTCTCTAAAGAGTTACATTTTCCTCTTGTCTTCCACATGCTCCTAGCAGGTAGTCTATTCCTCATTTAATTCAAAACTGCTGAGCTAATTTAAAAAATCTTACTTGTCATTTATGTTCTAAAGGTCTACCTGACTAACTTATAAACATATTTTTGTAACATTACTCATTCATATGATGTACGGACTTGTGTAGTTGATGAAGTCCAAAATATAGAGTCTGTTTATTGTTGCTGCTGCTGCTAAGTCACTTCAATCATGTCCGACTCTGTGTGACCTCATAGATGGCAGCCCACCAGGCTCCCCCGTCCCTGGGATTCTCCAGGCAAGAATACTGGAGTGGGTTGCCATTTCCTTCTCCAGTGCATGAAAGTGAGAAGTGAAAGTGAAGTTGCTCAGTCGTGTCCAACTCTTCATGACCCCGTGGACTGCAGCCTACCAGCCTCCTCTGTCCATGAGATTTTCCAGGGAAGAGTACTGGGAGTGGGGTGCCATTGCCTTCTGCAATGTTTATTGTTACACTACCCAAATTCACCAATCTCAAAATGTATCAGCCTCAACATGAAAGGATTTACACAGAAGAGAGGGTAGGGTGATTAAAATCTCTCTCTTTTAGATGACTATTCTTTTAAATTATCTTATCTTCCACTATTCACAGATATTCTGAGAATAGCTTTTCAAAAATCAAGCACTAGTTTATCTGGTTATAAAGGGCAAAAGTAATACATGGTGTTAAGGAGAACCTTCCATTAGCATTTGTAGCAACGTTATCCAGATCTTGACCAAACTGTTTGAAGTACTTGTCATTAGCAGTATTTTCTGTCTTCACCAGTTCTGAAATTCTTTTGGATAATATTTTTAAAAATAGATTTTTATCAAACAAAACTGGACAAAACTTGGGTAATGCCTTGACTTGGATCTGGAAACTTGCCTCAGTTTACCAGTGTGCAAATGGGATATACCATGTATTCCTAATTATATCATCTGCTTATTTAGAGCAATGTGGTGTCCCATTTAGGTAAAATCTAAAAATATAGATAAAACCTAAAATTTGACTTTTTTCCATTTATTAGAGTTAGTGTTGTTTCCTACCAATGAGGGGGGAAAATGATAATGAGTAAGTGGTGAGTGCCTCATAATTGCTGGAAGAGTTTTTCCCAGAGCTCTTCATATGTACTCCTGAATGGGTCTGCTTTATTTTGGAGAAAAACAGAAGATAAAATGATACTGTTTGAGAACCAAATAATTTCTGACATCTAACAACTAAAGAATAACTGATAGTCCTTTATGACAAAGATTAACCCTATCAGCAAAGGAGGTGTGTCTTTAAACAGGTATTAGTTTGTTGGTTTTTTGGCCCTGTGGCACTTGAAATCTTAGTTCCCTGACCAGGGATCAAACCCACACCCTCTGCAGAATTCTAATGACTAGACCATCAAGGAAGTCCCAAATAAGCCCCAGTTGCAATATTTGAAGATGAAAAAAAAAAATTATTACACTCAAAATGCTATGCCCTGGATCCAAGTTCCAACTCTGTCACAAAGCTTATAATTAATAAGTCACTGATTTCCAAACTCTGTTTCCTCTATGGGATAAGGTAGCTGGACTTTGTAACCCCTGGAACCCCTTCTTGCTGTTATAGTTCATGATCAAAAATTGCATGAAACAATGGAGTCATAATAGACTTATAACAAGGTTCTCATTGTACATGGTGATTTTTTATCTGCTGATACATCTGTGATTTGCTCTGACACCCACTCTTTGTTCTTGATGTTGCTTATCATTTTACATAACTCGTCCTAGTCATTGTCACCTGATGAAATAATAAGGAAGCAAAATTGGAAAAGAAATGAAAACATGCTTTAAGAGTGTGTCCTGAACTTGGACCTTTCTCTTTTCTCCTACACATTTAATATAGGATATGGTATTCCTGAGAAGACCATTTACTTTCAGACACAAAGAGAATAATAATAATAATTATTATTATTATGACTCATTTGTTGAGCCACTACGTTCTAGGCAGACAAGTCAGAATTTGAACATATATCTTCCTGACACTAAAATTCATGGTTTTCTACCATGTCTTATGACTTGGATAATCACTGTTCAAAATGGCATTTTTTAATTTCATCAGCAATAAAGAAATTGTGCCTCTATGCCATCGTAAAACTGTGTATAGCTTTTCAACTTAATCTTTAGTTTATCTACCATGGTGCTTATGTTAAACAGACAAATCTGGTATCAAATTTCATCTCTCAGCAATATGACTTGTTGCTCAAGTTTTAACTTCAGTTCTTCATTTGTAGAAGAACTTCCACATGGCGCTAGTGGTAAAGAACCTGGCCGCCAATGCAGAAGATGCTGCTGCTGCTGCTAAGTTGCTTCAGTCGTGTCCGACTCTGTGCGACCCCATAGATGGAAGTCCACCAGGCTCCCCCGTCCCTGGAATTCTCCAGGCAAGAACACTGGAGTGGGTTGCCATTTCCTTCTCCAATGCATGAAAGTGAAAAGTGAAAGTGAAGTCACTCAATTGTATCCAACTCTTAGTGACCCCATGGACTGCAGCGAGACATAATTCAGTCCCTGGGTCTGGAAGATCCCCTGGAGAGGGAATGGCAACCTACTTCTTCTTGCCTGGGAAATCCCATGGACAGAACCTGGCAGGCTATAGTTTGAGGGGTCGCAAACAGACACAACTAAACACATAGACTTCACTTGTAATGGAAAGATAGTAATATAGTCTTCACCATTTTGGTGGGGGAGGGATGGCCAAATGAGATCATGGGTGAGAAAACCTAAAAGCATGATGACAAATAGTTCTCCTTTACTATTTCCCCATGTATTTCCTTCTACATTAAAATCATCAGACAGAAAGGCAGAAGTTCTTGCCTCTGTTCCCAGCTCTGCAAATGGCTGACACAAATTACACTTAAGGATGAATGACATGAGCTTTCTTGAATATCAACCAAAAGAGAGATGAAATAACCTCTAAGTCCCATTTGGTATATGTAATTTATTTAATCTCAAATGCAATTTCTCATGCTAGTGTTTCCTCTTTGTAACCTGGGGTTTATCTTTAGTGTAACAAAAGTTATTTCCAAATGAGCTATTGGATTAAGGAGAAAAAATATCTAGGTACATAGAAGAAATTACAAGGAAAATAGGTGGATCACCAATAGGCAGAGGGACAGCTGGACCTATTAGGTCTGTTTGTTATTAGAACTTGGGCCAAAAGATTCAAATATTTGATTGTAATGATCACAGAGGCCTGTAGAAGGGAGAAGGCAAACACACATTTGGGTAGATCAGGTCTGACCTCATGTTTCTTAAAGTTGCAAAAAGGGAAAAGTATCAATTTTAAAAAAAGAGAGAAAAAGAAAATGAAGAAGTGGAAAAATCCATGACAGATGCAGAATATAGCTCTTGATGCTTGTACATTGACATAAACAATGCGAGAAAGATCACTGGATGATGATGGTGGGGAAACTGAAGTCTAGGCTAGGTTCTCCAACTTCCCAGTTCTGTGATCTTGGTAAATTTAATTTCATTTTCTAGATCTAAGTTTCTCTGACCATAAAATAAGAGCTTGAGTTGGTTGATGACTAAATATCCCTCACAATGATTGAATTTTATGCAGGAGAAACAGGTATTATGTAATGTTATCCTTTTTTTTATGTGAAGAGAATACTTTTTTGTGTGTTAGCCTTTGGGCCTTACAAATGCAGAGTATAAATTCTACATTTTATCATAGGACTTTCTCTTTTCACATTCTAATATTGCAAAAATACAAATTTGGTAGGAAGTATAGTGAATGGCAGGATTTTCAAGTTCAGATTTGAGAAAATATTGTTTATCAATTCCTCGTTGTTCTTGGCTTGTAAATATTCCTATTCTGTCTCTAGTATAGAAAGTTTCTCTCTATATATTATTATTATATATTTTATAAAGATATAATTAGCTTCTGTGTTCATATGTCCCAACTAGATATCAGTCACATAAAGTTATATGTGCTTTATACAGTAATTTTTGCTTCTTTTCACTGATATTACTAATACTTTGTGTTCAATATCTTTGTTAAACTTACAAGTCTTTCATCTCAAGTTTTATTCATGGACATTCCTGGTTATATGAATAGATAGTTGTGGATTCATGACTTCCTCCCATTCCCCACAAATCATCTCAAAACATTACCATGTTATATGCAATTTCACACTTTCAGCATACACACAGAAATTTTCATTTATTGGTTTCATTAAGTACCTAAAAGATACTCATCTTTGTTTCCTCAACACTTAATGGAATGCTAGGTATATAGGAAATTTTAATCAGTCTTGAATAAATTAATAGATTTATATCTGTCTCTTATACACATCTAGATGTGTATAAGAGACAGATGCTATGCCCTGGATCCAAGTTCCAACTCTGTCACAAAGCTTATAATTAATAAGTCACTGATTTCCAAACTCTGTTTCCTCTATGGGATAAGGTAGCTGGACTTTGTAACCCCTGGAACCCCTTCTTGCTGTTATAGTTCATGATCAAAAATTGCATGAAACAATGGAGTCATAATAGACTTATAACAAGGTTCTCATTGTACATGGTGATTTTTTATCTGCTGATACATCTGTGATTTGCTCTGACACCCACTCTTTGTTCTTGAAAACAAACAATTAGAAGATATGAAAGGATTAAATTAATATCTGAAAACTATACAAAAAAAATTATTCTGTGTTTTTTACCTTCTGAGATACTAAAGTTTCTGTTTAGAATCAAAACCAATAATCAAAGGTTAAAACAATAGCAAGAAACTAATCTCTTCATGCCTTCTAGTGAGCCATATATTTCAAAGTCAAGCACATTGGTTCTATCCTCATAAATCAAAAACATTCCAACTGATTTATAATATTTAAATGATGCATATTTTCCTTGGATATGAGTAAAATATCCACACACTTTCACTAGTTTCTTGGTGAAAGAAAAACTTATATATATTTACTGTCATCAAAGCTCTGATGAATGTACCTTGAGAGGCAAGGAATAAACAGATTTTTGTGTTTGTTTTCAACCTAAGTATAATGGCACAAGTATAAAATGTTAGAAATTTATCATCATGTCACTTTTCCCCACCCCTGGAAGTCACCATTCTACTTTCTTTTTTCTTTTTCTCTTTTTTTAAATTTTCCTCCTTCTATCAGACCTCTGGTAACTCTCAGACCTATATTACTATGAACTCAGGTTCTTCTGCTGTTTTGTTTTTAGTTTTATTGAGAAATAGTTGGCAAATATGACTATATAAGTTCAAGGCTTATAGCTGGATGGTTTGATTTATACACATGGAGAAATGATTGGCACATGTTCAGCTAACTTCCATCATTTCATATAAATACAACAAAAAGAAATGAAAGGAGATACAAACAGAATTTTTAGATTCTTAGGATTTATTGTCTTAGTAACATTCCTATATATCATACATCAGTGTTAGCTATAGTCAACATGTTGTACAATACCTCCCGGGAGCCTATTTACCTTATAGCTGGATGTTTGTACATTTTAACCACCTTCTCCAATTCTCCCTTCTTCGTCCCTCTCCCTCTAGTAACCACCAGTCTGATCTCTTTTTGTACAAGCCTGGTGTTCTTGTTTTGTTTGGTTTTGGTTTTTTTTAGATTCCACGTGTAAGTGAGATAATACAGTATTTTTCTGCCCATATCTGGATTATTTCACTTAGTATAATGTCCTCCAGTTTCATCCATGTTGTTGCAAATGCATCTGGAGATGAATGATGGTGATGGTTGGACAATAATATGAATATCCTTAATACCACTGAACTAACTGCACTTCTAAAAACAGTTAAGATAGTTTTAGTTTATCTATGTTTTGCCACAATAAGTTAATTTAAAAAATTTTTAGAGAAACGGTCATCAAGTGAAGGTGAGTGAGTTTTCTCACTTCACACTGGGCTATAAAATCTGAGAACTGCATTTTTCACAAGGTGAGAACTTGGTGATTTAAGAAAAGTGTTTTGTTGGCTAAAAATTTGGAGATTGTTCTTATGGGAGAAACCTGCCAACCGACATTCTGATGCTTTCCTACTCAGAAATTAACCCCACAGAAGGTTGTCAAGAAGCCATGTAATTGTTCTTGTTGGAGCAGAAGCCTAAGAGTTTTAAGTACTGCATTTGTCTTAAGGAGGAAAACTGAGTCTGCCTGTTCTTCCACCCTCAAGCTTTGTTCTGTCTCGTCTCCTTCAACCAAAGTGCTCTAACCCCACAGTGAAACTAGTCTCTCCCCTACTTCCCCTTCCAACAATACACACAAGTCCTCTTCCCACCAGAGTAGAAAAAGCTGCTCTGGTGTCTTAAAGGGGTAACACAATGTCAGAAAAATGAGACAAGATTTTTAGATTCTTGAAAAAAACTCAGAGCCGTGACCTTGGGAAGACAAGTCATCCCTCCTCTACTCTGCCCTGTACCCCACCTGACAAGGACTCCATTCCCATTCGGCACCTACTCTGTATGTCATGCTGACCTCAACACAAATGCTTTTTATTTCTTTTTTTTTTTTTTTTTGGCCATGCCTTGTGGCATGTGGTATCTTAGTTCCCTGATCAGGGATGGAACCCATGGTCCTTGCATTTGAAGCAAGAAATCTTAACCATTGGACCACTGGGAAAATCCCAGAACAAATACTTCTGTGTATATATTTCCTTTTGCTTTGCAAGGCTCATGTAGTCCCATTTAAGCACAGCAAAATTTGAGGTACGTTTTACTTTTGTTTACAGATGGTAACACTAAGCAGACAGACTTGATTTCTTACTCAGTGTCTGCTCTAGATTGCCAGCAATGTGTTCCCACAGGCCGGTCTCTCTAGTTCCCTAAGCCTCAGTGTTCTATCTCAGTATTCTATCTGTGAAACAGGGCTCCTGATCACCTCCTAAATGGATGCAGCAGCTACAGACATTTGTAAAGCACTAGGTGCTGTGCCTGACACAGAGTGAGCACCCAATCAATGACAATTATCCTCATTAGAGCCTTATTGTTACTATAATTATGATTATCTCATGGGATTCTAACACAGGTCATTTCCAAACCCAAGATTCTTTCCTCTGTCACAGCGCCCTAGGCTTGCACAATCCTGCAATCTACCCCAGTGCAAATGAAAGACTCAGTCACAGGGCACCGTGTACCCTCTCTCTGCTTTCACTGAAATATTACATGTGGAGAGATGCTGTGGAAAGATCCTGTGAAAATATGAAGAATTCTAAGACACGACTCACAAAGAGTCGGACCCAACTGAGCGACTAAGCACAGCACAGCCCAAGACGTGAGCACAGTCCTAAAAAAGACACAGTCAAGTAAAGAAATCCAATGTTATGTAATACTAAAATGACACACGGAACGAACTCCTGTGAACTTAAGTAAGCCTTGTGCTCAGTGCTTAGTGCTTAGTCACTCAGTCGGGTCCGACTCTTTGCCACCCCATGGACTGTAAAGACAATTTGGGGTGGGAGGAAGACAAAATATGAATGAGGAAATGAATGGCTTTGGTGCAAAAATCTTTGCTGTGCTTCTCCTTGTCCCCACCCTCTTCACATTCCCCTCCTCCAGTCGCCCCAGCCTTTGGTCACTTTACTTAAAAAAAAAAAAAAAAACAGTTGGTTTTGTTTAAAAATATGCTGTCAGATGAGACTTCCCTTTTGACAGTTAAAAGGAAACATGCTCATTCTTTCCACGTGCTGAACAGGCTCTCGAGAGAAAAAAAAAAAAAAAAAACTTGAGAGTGAGCAGTTTGGGAACCCTGTTTCAAGAGGATTTGTCTGCATATTTGTGAAATGAGATGGCAAGTGTCGATCCTAAGAGCATTTTGATGACCTAAATCTCCTAAATTCTGTCTCATGGCAATTCCCTGTCATTTGCAGTCTTTCGCCAGCTTTCTCAGTGTGCCTGGGGGAGATGAGAGGAGAAATATGGATAAAAAGGCTTCACTTTTTTTCAGTCTATTTCTGTCCACAGAAGGTGTCCCCCTTGTGGTAACAGCAAAGGCTAGTCTAGCATTTCATCTAATCCTGTGATATTTCACACATGTACAAAGACCTTTCCGTACTCTGTCTATCTATCCTTTTAATAGCTCTTGCTTCTAAAAGAACAAACGTTTACTTAAAGACTCATTCCTACCTGAAAGTTAATGCTAAACCCAAAGCCAGATATGAAGTCAGCTGGCTCTAAACTCCTTAACTTTATTTATTGTTATTGTTATTTTGAACTTCCCCTTCCTTAGGACTGGTTGTATTGTTTTTCCATGAAGTCCTATCAGAGATTAAGATGGTGTTATCTATCCATTACAAGTTGACTTACTGGAGCATGAAAAAGTGCTTAAGCACCCTGTTTGTTTCCATGCAATAGCTGACCATTAAGCTTTCTCAATTATGAAACCTAGCCCTTGCCTTTTTAGCAGCGATGGGAAAACTGGTCTGAGTCAGCAGGCACTGCAAAGAGCTACTCTCACTCCTATTACTCTCTCCTTGGATTCTGAGTAAACAATCAAGTGGTAAGAACTGAGAGTTTTGCTTTTTTTTAAGGAAGAATCTCAACTGAACCACTGGTTCTCTGTCTTGAGTACTGATTAGGAATTGACTGTTTTTTCTTCAGCCTACTGTATCAATATATCCAGTTATCTTCTCCCAACTACAGGAATAGGGAAGGTTTATATGCTGCTCTATTCAAGCAAAATGAAAGGTTATTAAGAGCTCTGAGACATTAGTTTTATAAAGGAAATTCAAACTAGACTCTTTTATAATTGGAGAATTTAAAAAGGTAGAGAAATGTGAAAAATTCCTCTCAATCAGCCATCTTCTATAACTAAAGTAATCTCTGAGATACTTAGGTAAAATGTACATTATGGATCTAAAGTGTTGGAAATTGTCAGATATTAAGGAGAGAATCTGAGTAGTGCAAATCTGTATTTAGTTGTATGGATGCCTACATCTTGTGTATTTTGTCTCTAATACTACCTCCTCAAGAAAGCCTGATAGCACATGATTTTTCACCATTGACAATTTTGTGTATTTCCTACATGCAATACATGTTACTTATGTAATAACTGAAAAAAGAAACTGAATATTTCAACAGTACTTTTAAAAATGTATACCACCTTCTTCCCCAAAATAACTTATGCAACTCCCATTAAGGTTTTATATACAATGGACTAGGGTAATAACCATAGAAAACCTCATTCATATGGCATCCTTGGGCATAATTCCCATTTTCTGCATATTCTTTAAAACTTTTATTCATCCATATGTTATCTTCTATGCTTTCCCAAAAAATGTGATTTTTTTTTTAAAAATCAAACAGAATTTTTTGTTAGAGACAGAGATATATCTCATCATCTAATGGTAGAATTAGATTTCATGGGACATGATCTGGTTAAAAAACTTGATCCAAGGACATGCTAAAATAAATTCTACCATATTTGATACTCATACTGAAGCAGAAGATGTCAGTACTTTCTTTTGCCATCTTTATTATTTCTCTCGTATCAGGGTTGTATTTTTCTGGAAGGCACTATTTGAATAAATTTATTGACCATTTGTTTGAGAATCCATAGCATAAACACTTGTGTTGTTTAGTATCACCAACTTGCAAGGTGGGGAAGGTGGAGCAGACATTTATATGGCTTCCAAAGCAACGGATGATTGGTTCATTATCATTGACATTTGTGAAGGGAAATGAATTGATAAAATATAACTGTGCCTCCGCTAATTATTGGGCTATTCATTTTTTTCTGTGGCAATGGTCACAGTCTAATGAAACTAGTGTGTTTATCATTCCCTGTTATCTTAGGACAAACTGCCAATGAGTTAATATTGAATCTTGGTATCTTTATGAAGTTCATATGAGGCAAATTCCCACTGTTCAAAGCACTAAATTGACCATCTGGGAAATACTATGTTACTTTGGCCACCACGTTTTAAAGAGTTAAAATATAAGTAATCAGAAAGGCAAAACATTTCATCAGAACGGTAATGATGAACAGGTGAAAGAGCCATGGATGTTTAAATTTATCTGAGAAGGTATAAGAGCTTCCTGCCAGTACAGAAAGGTCCATCATACAGAAGTTGAGGGTTTTATTTAGTGTATGATACCACCATCCAGAGGAGAGCAGAAGAGTCCCGAAAAGCACAAAAAAGTTTCCTGTAATTTAACAGGTACAGCAAAGCATTGGGCTTCCTTGAGAAGAAGTGAGTTTCTGTAGGGTGATAACAAGTGTTCAACAAGCATCAGATAACTAATTCTGAGATGTGTTACTGAAGAAAATAATTTATTACCAAAGAATTTGGACTGTATAATCTCTAAGGGCACTTCCAAGTCAAATAATTTAGAATGATTTGATTAGAGGGAAGATAACAAGTTAACAAAGAAATGCAAAATTCAGAAGATATGTTCATCTTCACACATCAGAAGTGAAAACAAATACTTATTTGAATAAATAAAGGAAAAGTATACTGAAGAGCCTTGAAGTATGAAATTGGCATGCTCCGATGAGGTAGAAGACCAAGAAAAATTGGTAGGTCAACCAAGAAAAAATGACCCCAAATCAAACTATGACTATTTTATCATTTGCAGTTAAGGGAAGCACAAAAGGGTTCTAAGTGATTATTGTTGAATTCATCCATTCATGTAACCATTTATTGCACCTCCGATAAGCCAGGCAACATGCTAGAGTACCTACTTTGTGTACCTGCTATGCTAGCTGCTTGGAATACCAGAGTGAACATTCTCTGCCCTTGATAAACTTACACTGCATTGCAGAACTAGATATTAAACACAAATTTTATAATTTTCACTCATTACAGTAATGATGAGTATACTTCTAGAAGTATAGGGTGTGTAGCAGGGGACCCTAACTTCCTGAAAATTTTCTTCAGCAAATGATGTTGAGCTGAGTGAAAATAGCTACCAAATTTTAAGGCACTTAGAGAATGAATATAACAATTTGATACCAACACAGTGGGGGTTTCCCAGGTGGCACGAGTGGTAAAGAACCCACTAGTGTTTTGCACTATAAGAAACCCACTAGCTTATGCAGGAGACATAAGAGACATAGGTCAGGAAAATGCCCTGAAGGAGGGATGGCAATCCATTCCAGTATTCTTGCCTGGAGAATCCCAGGGACAGAGGAGCCTGGTAGGCTACAGTCCATGAGGTTGTAAAGAATCAAACACAATTGAGGTGACCTAGCACACATGCACTCACCAACACAGTGAAAATGCAGAAATATAGACAATAAAAAATACGTAATACCATGTGAAGACATATTATGTATGTAAATAATATCTGCAAAAGTCATTTGCTATTTATACTATGTCATCAGCCTGTATAATCTATTTTCCAATAAAGAAATTAAGATCTACCTGCAGTACAGAAAGCAAAGAGGAACTAGAGAGCCTCTTGGTGAAAGTGAAAGAGGAGACTGAAAAAGCTGGCTTAAAACTCAACATTCAAAAAACTAAGATCATGGCATCTGGTCCCATCACTTCATAGCAAACAGAAGGGAAAAAAGTGGAAACACTGGCAGATATTATCTTCTCAGTCTCCAAAATCACTGCCGAAGGTGATTGCAGCTATGAAATTAAAAGACTAAAGATGCTTGCTCCTTGAAAGGAAAGCTATGACAAGCCTAGACAGCATATTAAAAAGCAGAGACGTCACTTTACTGACAAAGGTCTGTATGGTCAAAACTGATTTTTCCAGTAGCCATGTATGGATGTGAGAGTTGGACCATAAAGAAGACTGAGCCCTGAAAAACTGATGCTTTCGAATTGTGGTGCTGGAGAAGACTCTTGAGAGTCCCTTGGACAGGAAGGAGATCAAACCAGTCGATCTAAAGGAAATCAATCCTGAATATTCATTGGAAGGACTGATGCTCAAGCTGAAACTCCAATACTGTGGCCACCTGATGCAAAAAACTGACTCATTTGAAAATACTCTGATGCTGGGAAAGATTGAAGGCAGGAGGAGACGGGGACAACAGGGGATGAGATGGCTGGATGGCATCACTGACTCGATGGACATGAGTTTGAGCAAGTTGGTGATGGACAGGGAAGCCTGGTGTGCTGCAGTCCATGGAGCCACAGAGAGTCAGACATGACTGAGTGACTGAACTGAACTGAATTGAACCTGCAGTGCAGGAGACCCGGGTTTGATTCCTGTGTTGGGAAGATCTCATGGAGAAGGGAATGGCAACTCACCCCAGTATTCTTGCCTGGGAAATCCCATGGACAGATGAGCCTGGTGGGCTGTAGTCCATGGGCTCACAGAGTTGGATGCAACTGAGTGACTAACACTTTATGGTAAGGATGCATGTCCAGTGTGCAAAAATTACATTTTGGAAAATTTGGGTTGATTATTAGTAAAACATTCTTAAAGACCCCTTCCATCTCTAAAGCTAGATATCTATGAAACAATCAAAAATGCAACTGGTTAGGATAAACATGGAAAATGTTTAACTGTGAATCATTAACATTAAAATTACAAATAATCGATAGTTATTGTTGCTGTTTAGTTAATAAGTCATCTATGACCCCATGGACTGTAGCCCCAGGCTCCTCTGTCCATGGAATTTTCCAGACAAGAGTACTAGAGTGAGTTGCCATTTCCTTCTCCAGGGGATCTTCACTCCTCAGGTATTGAACCCACATCTCCTGAATTGGCAGGAGGATTCCTTACTGCTGAGCCATCAGGAAGCCCCAATCAATACAGAACTGAGAGATTTTTAGATTCTATTTCATTCTCTGTAGTATTGATCTCTTAATGGGCTTTCAATAAATAATTATTGAGCAACTGATTCTTTCCTAATACTTGAATTAATTTATTTAGAAGAAACAGATTTTCTCTTTGGGGAAAGATTGTTCTTTGTTAGTTTATTTAATTATTAATCCCCCCAAAGCTGTTGTTTGACAATGTGGCTGACTGATGTTTCTCGGTTAGTACTGGCTCGTCAAGCATGAACTGGTTAATTTTGCTCCTGCAATCCATCATCCACTCCTTCCTTCTACACACTACTTCCTCTTAGCCTATAAAAGTGATTCACTTCACACTCTCTACCAGTTTCCTCTATATCTCAGATGTTTGCATTTGTGTCCCATCCACCAACTTGTGCCATTTGTAGAAGAGCATTTTATTTACCATTTATTCATTCAGCAAATACTAAATGCCTGATAAACTCAGATCATATGTGAGATTTTCTACCAAATACAGTGGGAAGTTGCCCTATATAAAATGCCTTCCCTCTATTGCTAAAAATTTCAGCACTGATGGATTACTTTGTATTAATATTTCCAGGGAATCTCTGAAGTGGTAATTATTCTACAATATAAAGAAAAACAGTTTTAGCCATCAATAACCCAGTTAAAAGTATTTTTAAAGTAATTTTAAAAGTTTGTTTACTGTGCTTTTAATTATAGTTTTATATTAGAGTATAGTTGATTTAGGGCTACCAAGGTGGTACAGAGTAAAGAATCTACCTGCCAATGCAGAGACACAAGAGACTTGGATTCTGTCTCTGGGTTGGAAAGATACCCTGGAGTACGAAATAGCAACCCACTCCAGAATTCCTGCCTGGAGAGTTCCGTGGACCGAGGAGCCCAGTGGGCTATGGTCCATAGGGTCACAAAGAGTCGGACATGACTGAGCAACTGAGCACACACATACACACACACACAGTTGATTTACAATAGTTTATAGTTTCAGATGTACAGCAAAGTGATTCAGTTATACATATACATATACCTATTATTTAAAAAAATTTTTTTCCCATTTGTGTTTTCATTTGATGGGAGAAATCAGAGCAAAATAACAATGATCCCTGAAATAAAGAGGGGATGATGACCAAGGTGAAGAAGAGCATATCACCCGCTTCATTGTTTGCTTGAAAGAAAGAAAGTGAAGTCGCTCAGTCATATCCAACTCTTTGCGACCCCATGGACAGTAGCCTACCAGGCTTCTCCGTCCATGGGATTTTCCAGGCAAGAATACTGGAGTGGGTTCCTGACCATTTGAACAAACAGGACTAACAGGGAAGGATCATAAAAGCAGCATTATTTTGCCTTGCTCTGTTCTTTTAAACCTGATACAAACCTGGACAGCAAGCAAGTGGTAAAAGGCAATTGTTAAGTGGAAGTCCTACAATGACTTCAAGACATTCACATGGTCCTAGTTCAGAAAACAAGATATCTGGTCTCATATAATAATCAGTTTAAGTTGATACAGTGTTGAGTCCTTTCCCCACCCCCACCCCACACCCCCGGCTCTGTTGAGAAAGGCTGCAGGCTGATGACTTGTAGGGTGAGGGCTGTGAAGGAGGGTAGGAAGACGATTGTTCTCTCCTTGCCTGCTGGCTTCCTTACTCCTCCTCCTTCTACTTTAGCTAACCTAACGAAAGTTAGAGTTCTTTAACAGGATGGCTGCTCGTAATCGGGCAGGTGTCTGACTTTCTCGAGGATTGTCTTGGATTCTTAAGAGATTCCACCAGGGGGTAGATTAAATTATGATTCCCAACGTGCAAGTGGTTGATTGTATTTTCTTGGGCCTGCTCTTTCATCTTCTGTTGTGTCCTTCCCCTCAGGTTCCTTACATACCAGGTGGGGTTACCCTAATGAATAGAAGTTAACGTGACCCAACCCAGCTCTCTTGTGTTAGTGGCCCAAATCCAGTCCATGAGAAGCGCTTAACACATCCTTTGAATGCTGCCTGTGGTTGTTCATTTAAGTTCCAAAAGTAGACCTCAGCTCTCTCTCCCCCCACCCTGCTAACTCGGGTGATAGTAACTTTGACTCTCACCTTTGACTTTTTGAATGTATGTCACTCATTCTGGAAGCTTCCCAGGTGGCGCTAGAGGTAAGAGGCTTGGGTTCCATCCCTGGCTGGGGAAGATCCCCTGGAGGAGGTCCACTCCAGTATTCTTGCTTGGAGAGTCCCATGGACAGAGGAGCCTGGCTGGCTATGGTCCATAGGGTCACAAAGAGTCACACATGACTGAAGTGATTTAGCACACACACATGCACACATTATGGACTCCAAATTCCAGAAAGACACATTTCAAGCTCCCCAGTCCGTCTCACTAGATTTGCATGATGAAGACAGGAGGCGCTGGGAGTTTCTGCTTTTGTAGAATCATCAGGGAAGTCTCCTATGATATGGCTATGCAAAGATAATTTATTATAAGGATCCTGGGAAGCTCATAGCAACCCTGGGAAGAGTGGAAAAGGAGGTTTGGAAGCATGGGTAGGAACAAGGGAAGAGTGGATAGCCAGACTCAACTCATGCCAGTTCATCACAGTCTTCCTGGGTGCCAAGCGGGCATCACCCCTCTTCCTTCCAAAGGGCACTCTTATCACTGCTATGCCTGGAAATCGGATGTTGCTGCTGCTCCAGAATGGCTGTGCCATTGTTTTTCTCCATTGAGAAGCAGAGCCAGGTGCCTTTGGCTGATGGCAGGTTATGTGCCCATATTCTTGGTGCCTAGTGGCTGGAAGCAAGTATCTAGACTCTTCAACATCTATGGTGTAAAGCAAGCTGTGCCTTAATATTCATTGGCCAAATAATAGTTACTGAACATCTATAATCTACCAGGTTCAATTATGCATTAGACTCTGGGGTTGAGCAAGGCAGTAAGATATTGTCCCTCCTCTCATTGAGCTTCCCTTCTAGAGGAAGGCATGGAGTGATGTTAATAAGTGATGCAAAGTGAAGTCAAAGTGAAGTCGTTCAGTCGTGTCTGACTCTTTGCAACCCCATGGACCATAGCCTACCAGGCTTCTCCATCCATGGGATTTTCCAGCAAGAGTACTGGAGTGGGGTGCCATTGCCTTCTCCAGATAAGTGATGCCGGGTGCCCTTTATTTAGGAGAGCTTCTCTGTTGGGGAACCAGAATACTTCCTCATGCCTCCACGTTCAGATCCACACTACAGGAAGACAAAATTCCTTTACTCCATATATCTCTTCATCTGGCTGTTGATTCAGATTCTTTAATACCTTTTTATAATAAATAAATAATCTAGTGAGAAAAATTTAACACAGGGGAAAATAAATCCTGATAGAAGACTGGAGAGGGCAGAAGATGTTACCCAAACATGTAAGGTAGAGAACTTCCAAAAAGCGAAGTAAGAGTATCAAACACTGAAAGCAAAAATCACCCAAGAAATGTCTACCTCAGGGATCTAATTTAGTAAGGTGTCTAAGAAGTCATTTAAACAAAATTCCAAAGGAAAAGTCTTTGATACTAATTTGACTAGTAGCAGTCCAATTGGAACAATAATCATATTTTCTCCAGAAGTGACAATATGAGGGCTAATTTTATTTGGATGAATAACAATAATGTATTTTTGAAAAATGTAGTCATATAATGTTAGTTACATTTATGCCTGTTTTATACAATGAAGTATTCTTAACAGAACAGTGACTGGAATGAACAGTCAAAATAGAAGCTTTTATTAGCATTAAATTTAGCTGCAAGTGACAGAAACCAAAAAATAAATGTTTCTTATAGAAGAGAGTGGTCTGTCTCTCTCTAATGGACATATTCTGGAAATAAACAATTGAGGGCTGATAGAGTGGCTTTGTGATCATAGGACTCCTTCTAGCTTGATGCTTTGCCCACCCTTATTTGCTGTCACAAGGATCATCACGGCTGCTCAAATTCCAGCCCTCTGTCTGCATTCAAACCAGCAGAAAGGAGAAAGGGGAAGAGAAAGAAACAAAGAGAGCACGTTAGCTGACTTTTAAGAGGTTTTCTGGAAGTTGTCACGTGACAATTCTGTTTCCATTTCATCAGGCAGAACTTAATCATGTGGCCACACTTTACTGCAAAGTGGACTTTATTCTAAGCATGTAAAGTTGACGGATCTGTTACTAACAGAATATTAGACTAGAAGATTAGCAATCTCTGTCAGTTTGCTTTTTCTTTTGTTTTGTTTGGCTTTTATTTAACGGAGCTATTATTTTGCAGAGATTAGTTTTCTGTTTTCTCTCTTCTCTGAATACTGAAGCTTCCCACAGAATTTCTCATGTTCCTTATAGATTTTAGACTATCATACACCCTTCCATTCTAACCCACCTTTGATTTATGAAATTATAAGATTCTGGGGGTTAGAGACATAGCTTCTCGTACTTTTCATCACTCAAAGTCTTCATCAATTATTTATCATATATATTTCTCAATATATACTTTGTAATCGTGTATTTTAAATTTAGATTTTAAAATATGAAGATATTTAAGTCAATAGAATGACCTAATAGTTGCTAAGAATGCATAAATATTTGACTAGTTATTGTATATTTTCATTTATTGTCATCAGCACTTTGGTTCATCTAGAGTGTAACCACGGTGCCTCTAACACAAATAAGGAGAAGCACTGTCTCTACGGTTTTCAGAAAACAGGAAGTATCAATAAGAGGCATGATGCTGTCTATTGTCATAGTAAAGGAACCAAGTCTCTGGAGACAAGCTATCTGGGTTCAAACCCCAGCTCTGCCACTTACTGTGTGACCACAGCAAGTTACTTAACATCTCTGTTCCTCAGTTTTTTTGAGTGTCTGAAACAGTGACAATAACAAGGATGAATTGTCATGGTAGTATTCAGAGGTGGATGGTGAAGCTGAGGAAGCTTCTGTCCAGAGACACTCATATTCAGGGTTCCCCTCCCAGTCTCTGGGAGAGGTCCTGGCAATATGTTCATATGATTATTTGCTTTGGCAAGATTTACAAAAGTAAGATCTTTTTTTTTTTTTTAAAGGAGACTCCCAAACTGTAAGATTCAGTCCTTACAAAACTTGAAGTCTCTCCTGGCAGTTTTGCATTGAATTAAGAACCATAAAAGACCCTAAGGCTGAAAGAATCCTTGGATTACACAGCCTTCAGGCACTGGTGCTCCAAGCCAACTGAATCCAAGACGAGTGGGACCTTATTTTTAAAAGCACAGGAGCTCAGAAACTACACCTTCAGAAAGAGAACCTTTAAAGATAGGTCTTACAAATCTTCATTTTAATCAAGCTTTTCAAGTGAGTCTAATGTGCCTTAAAGTTTGAAACACTACTGTAATACCTCTTCCAACTTTGAAGTTCTTAAACTATGCCTCCCTGGTTCTGGAATCGCCAAACAAAAAGCTATGGAAGAACCAGAAACCTAGCCCCCTCAGTCAGAATTTGCCCAAGGCAAGGAATGCTCTGCATTTTTTTTTTTTTTTTCAGTGTTTTGTTGTTGTTTGGCCAAGTTAAGCGGCATGGGGGATCTTAGTTCCTGGACCAGAGATCGAACCTATGCCCCCTACATTGGGAGTGTGGAATCTTAACCACTGGACTGTCAGGGAAGTCCAGGAATGTTCTGAATTAGAGACAGAAAGGTATAGGGCTGGAAGAGTTCCAAGCCCACATTTCAGATAAAGAAACAACTTGTCTGAAAGGGTCAAGACTTCTGAGCCACTTGTTTTCCATCAGTATATCTTCAAGAATAAATCAATTATTCCATTTCCTCCCCTACCCATGAGTCCAGTGATAAAGATCATGATAGTTCTCTTCAGTATGAGATTTTATTAGCTCACATTAAGCTATGATGTTTTTTTTATGGATAGACAAGAAGAACCTAAGAATGATTGGCTGCTACTCTTTTCCAGACAAACTGCTAGATATTCTACAAATGATATCTCCTTGAATTGTTATAACAATCCAACAAGAAAGGTGCTATTCCTGTTTTATGAATGAGAAAACTAAAGTACAAGCGGGTTAAATAATCTTGGGTAAAATGACACAGCCAACATGTAGCAGGGATTTAAATCCAGGTATGGCTGAATTCCCCTGCTTCCCTGGTGGCTCAGCGGTTAAAGTGTCTGCCTGCAATGTGGGAGACCTGGGTTCGATCGCTGGGTCGGGAAGATCCCCTGGAAAAGGAAATGGCAACCCACTCCAGTATTCTTGCCTGGAGAATCCCATGGACGGAGGAGCCTGGTGGGCTACAGTCCACAGGGTCACAAAGAGTCAGACACGACTGAGCGACTTCACTTTCACTTTCCTTTCCTTCATGACTGAATTCATTGCCTGTTTTGACACTCCACCCCCTCAACAGTGTGGTGGCTTAAACATAAACATGACACTCATTTGCATGTGAGGTGACATTCAGAGCTTAAACCTTGAAAGGATATGATACAACATGCCACAGAATCAATTATTTGCCCTCTTCTATATCCCTTCCCTTGTGGCTCAAACGGTAAAGAATCTGCTTGCAATGCCAGAGACATGGGTTCAATCCCTGGGTTGGGAAGAGCCCCTGGAGAAGGACATGGCAACCCACTCCAGTATTCTTGTCTGGAGAATCCCATGGACTGAGGAACCTGGCAGGCTACGGTCCATGGGGTCGCAAAGAGTTGCACACAACCAAGCGACTAACTCTTTCTTTCACTTTATCCCTTATTCCTCCCCGTGTTAACCCATGAGCTTTAATATACTAAGTGCCTGTGCACATATGCAAATGCAAACACAAGAATATTTGCTTCCTCTTAGAAAATGAGTCAATCAGTGAATGATGTCCTGCCTTTTTTTTTTTGCTATAGTTGTATCTAAGGGCAAAAATATGCACTCCTCTTTTCTCTTCCCACATTAAAGGATATTGCAGTAGTTAAAAGGTTATGGTTGTGATCTTTTACATTTTTAGGCATTTGTGTTTAAATATCATCGGTGCAGTTATAGACAGAGATCTGTTTAAAATATGAAGATTAGATGGTGGATAGGTGGTCTCAGGTGCCGCACAACATCTGAGTCTTCATCTCTGAGCATGCCCTGAGCTCCTTCATTGTGTGTTAGTCAGTCGTGTCTGACTCTGTGACCCAATTGACTGTAGCCCTCCAGGCTTCTCTGTCCATGGCGTTCTCCAGGCAAGAATACTGGAGTGGGTTGCCAGTCCCTTCTCCAGGGGATCTTCCTGACCCAGGGATCAAACCTGGGTCTCCTGCATTGCAGGCAGATTCATAACCATCTGAGCCACCAGGGAAATCCTGAGCTCGTTCTTTCCTGATGAGTTATGACGTGGGCAGAGAGATGTTTTTAGAGTAGTTGGTGCCCCAGCACAACTTGAATGTTTATGTGCCAGAAAACCTGTCTCCCTAACAAGCCTTGTTGGTTAGGATTCAACTAATACACTCAACCTTTTTCATCTAAGCAAGGTTAGGGCAGCCTAAGCTGTGGAGGCAAAATGCAGTCACTTGGGAAAGAAAGCAAATTTTGGCTTCCTCTTTCAAGATTTCAAGAGGTTTTTGCTTTAAAGAACAATGTTTGTGGCCTATCTCCAGGGACCAGAGAAAATCAGAATTACAATTTGAAAAAAAAAAAAAAGACAAGAAAAGGATTCTGCTTTTGCATTCTGGCCTTTCCTTGTCCTGTTTTGCCACCATTCCTCAGTAAAATCAAGTCTCTGTGGAAACCTTATCATGGGCTCTCAGTCCATTTTCATAGCTATATCAACAGATCCTGGCGTCAGGAAGAAATTGCCCGGTGCATTAATTACCGGTGCATGGGTGGGGGCCGGAGCTCAGCAGCTGCACAGCTACGAAATGGACCACTCTAAGGAGATAAACAATAAAGGGAGGTGTAATAGGCTTGTATTTCTCTCCCAGTATTAATGATTTTAAAAATGTTTTTCCCCAAACCAGAAGTATTAGGATGTCAAAGCACCTTGCCATCAAAACCAAAATGGAACCGCTCATTTATTGTTAGTATTTTAGCAGTGATTTTCCCCAGATGCAAATAAAACTAGTGTTATAAGAGATAACATGAAAACCCTACTTATAACCCTGAGATATTTTATTTTTCTAACCTAGACAAGAAATGTCTGTGTGTGCTTTTCTGTATCTGTCCTACATGTAGGAAGAAGTCATCACTGTTATCTCTAGATCAGGCTACATTGAGAGAAAAATGCAAAAAGAGTAAACTTCATACATTACCAAAGGATGAGGGAATCTGCCACTTTAAGCTCCCAGTCCTCCCAGGGGCAGCCACTGCTATCATTGCTACTATGTCTGTCTAAATAAATTCTTCACATATACATGTGTTCTGTATTTTAAAATTCATTTTGTGTATTTGCTGGTCTGCTAATGAAACCAAGCAAGACCCATGGGGTGCCTAGGTACAAATCCTTTCTGTGTCCCTTGTTTCTTGTTTGTAGGAGAAAGGCTTCATTCAGCAAAAAAAAAAAAAAAAAAAAGTGGCCAAGTGGAAGATCTTCATGAGTTTAAAGAACATTTATGAATTCCCAAAGCCCAAGAAAACTTGTGATAAGAAGATAAATAGCATATCAAGAATTTGAGGTTCAGGTTCTAGTGGGACAACGAATTCATTGGGACCATGTGATATAACATAAAATAATTAGATCAAAAAAGTAATTTTAAACATATGAGTTAAAATTACATACAAAATACCAATTATGGCATCTCTTGAAGATTTATCTTTAAAAGATGCTAATTTAGATTGAATTTCTACTGAAAAGGAGATGAAGAATTCAGTCAAATGTATTTTAAATGTTTATTCAACAACAATCTACACATTTGCACTTTCTGAATTAGAGGTCTGAATTAATGAAGATTGAAAGTTTTCCTGACGTTTAAAATTAGTTGGTCAATAATAAAATGCAATATCCCTAATATAAATTTCCTTTAAGAAGTCCATCAAAGAACAGATTTGTGGTTGCCAAGGGGGAGGCCTGGTGCGGGAGAAATAAATTGGGAGCTTGGGATTACCAGGTGTAAGTTATTATATATAGAATGGATAAAAAACAAGGTCTTACTGTATAGCACAGGGAACTATATTCAATATATTATGACAAACCATAATGGAAAAGAATATTTAAAATATATATATACATATAATGAAATCACTTTGCAGTACAGCAGAAATTAACACAACATTGTAAATAAACTCTACTTCAATTAAAAAATGCTTTAAAAGTCCATCAAAATATAAAATCATATTGAGATTCTATTATCTCTGAGATCCTTTGAAACCCATCCAACCCAGGTCTCCTGCATTGCAGGTGGATTCTGTACCATATGAGCCACCAGGGAAGCCTGAAACCCATCAGAGACTCATTTTTTTTTTCAGGAGAGAGAGAAATGCACACTAAATGTACAGGGGAATTAGTTGAGAAAAAGAATAAACTACCTTAGTTTTTCACTACCCAAACAAAACCATAGACTTTTAAATGAATGATATCAATGCATTTGATTAACTCATGTTGCTTTAAATAGTATTTCTTTTTTTTTTTAATGTTTGGATTTGCAGCTACAAAGATGACTGGCTATTACAATTTGTTGGGATGGTTTAGCCTCTGTAAAGGTCATATTGAGTTTAGTCAGCCTCAGCATTATGTAAACAGAACATGAAAGATATTTGGTTCAGCCAGCACTCTGTTGATGATACCTCAAATAATGATTGTCCTTACCGTGACAGGTAGAAGTGCCTTAAACAGGTGGCCTGTTTTGTTTTTCAGCAAAATGGTACATGTGTGTACATGCATGTGTGGGTGAAAAACAGTGTGAGTCTGTGTGTAAACTAATAAAACTGGGAAGGAGAAAGTGCTTCTGTAATCCCCAACCAAGACACAGCTAATTGTGAGAAGGCAGAATTAAGAACATACCGTTCAAACAAAATTAATAAACAGGAAAAAAGGGTGTAAAACAACTCTCCAGAAATTGTATCACTGGCTTCTCACAATTTGATGCCAAAATATGTGGCCAAAGGAGGTAGATTGGAATAATAACAATGCCACGTATTTATATACCACCTTCTTCTGAGATATTCTTAATATATTGATCATCTGGCCTTTACCTGAGTTGCCATCCAAAGAGCTTCTGAAAAGTTCTGGGTCGCAACTAATCTAGAAAGTCATTACACCATGGCAAGTCACTCTAACTCAGGGATAGACGTTTACTAAGATTTTTTAGGGGGGACCCTTGAAATTTTATTAACCAGTGTCTTTGTATACAGTTCCTGCTTTGACCATGTATCTCCCCCTACACACACACACTTCCCTGGTGGCTCAGACGGTAAAGCGTCTGCCTACAATACGGGAGACCTGGGTTCGATCCCTGGGTCGGGAAGATCCCCTGGAGAAGGAAATGGCGACCCACTCCAGTACTCTTGCCTGGGAGATCCCATGGACAGAGGAGCCTGGTAGGCCCCAATCCATGGGGTTGCAAAGAGTCGGACACGACTGAGCAACTTCACACACACAGATGCACGCACACGCATATACACAGTACATAGGCACACACACACATCTTTACTGAAATTCACTAGTTCAACTCAAGGGCAAATTATTCATGGGGCTTAAGTGTACAGAGCAGAGAAAAATGCAACTAAGTTCATCTTCAGTCAGAGGAAGGAAAACTTTCCAAGCCAGCTGACCCCTTTTCTTTCTTCAGCAAACGGTCAAGAGTCCTTTGCATTTGGATGGTGCCTGAAAAATTGAGGGATCATTACTAAAGTACTGTTTAAGTGGCAAGAAGTTATCCTCTTTTTAATAATGTGGGACAAAGAAATATTGAGGGGACTAGGGGAAAAGAGAAGGTGGATCATTTTACCAATAAATAATCTGAAGCAAAGTGGATTGGACTGATTTACTTGCATGCATTCTTTCAGAGGGCTCTAAGAACAGTGAACTACTGATACATAACCTCAGCCTTCAGTCTAGGAGTATATCATAGGGTCTTCTGTCTTTTAAGATAATAAAAACCTTACATTTTCTTCAGATTCCATTGAAGTTCAGCCTACAAAAAATAAACTAAAAAACTGAATGTAAATAAACAACTGAAGAAAGATGTTTCCCAAGAAATTCACATATTTATTTAATGAGCTCTCTGTTCACATCAGATAATTACATTATGTTTTTTAACACTGAATGTTAGAAAAAGTACATGACGTTGTTATTGCCAATATTATGTTGGCTATAGATAAAAATGCACCCACAGATTAATTATAACAATATTTTCCAGACCAAAATATCAGAGAAATTAGTCTGGTAATTTTTCTTCATTGATTTGCTGTTTCACTCACCCTTTCAAAAATTTAGCATGTACTTAGTAGTAAGCTTCCCTTGTGGCTCAGCTGGTAAAGAATCTGCCTGCAATATGGGAGACCCAGGTTCAATTCCTGGGTTGGGAAGATCCCCTGGGAAGGGAAAGTCTACCCACTCCAGTATTCTGACCTGGAGAATTCCTTGGACTGTATAGTCCATGGGGTTGCAAAGAGTCAGACACGACTGAGCAAATTTAACTTTCATTTTTGAGCTTCCCTGGTGGCTCAGACAGTAAAGTGTCTGCCTACAATGTGGGAGACCTGGGTTCAATCCCTGGGTCAGGAAGATCTCCTGAAGAAGGAAATGGCAACCCACTCCAGTATTCTTGCCTGGAAAATCCCATGGACGGAGGAACCTGGTGGGCTACAGTCCATGGGGTCACAAAGAGTTGGACACAACTGAGTGACTTCACTTTCTTAATATCAGTAGGCATTCGGTTTGTGCTCCAAAGAGAGGAATGAACAAGACAGACTGTGGAAAGATAATTATATTAGAAAACCTGAAGTGTGTGATCACTATTCTTACTGCTGCTAAGTCGCTTCAGTCGTGTCCGACTCTGTGCGACCCCATAGACGGCAGCCTACCAGGCTCCTCCGTCCCTGGGATTCTCCAGGCAAGAACACTGGAGTGGGTTGCCATTGCCTTCTCCGATGCATGAAAGTGAAAAGTGAAAGTGAAGTCGCTCAGTTGTGCCCGACTCTTAGTGACCCCATGGACTGCAGCCTACCAGGCTCCTCTGTCCTTGGGATTTTCCAGGCAAGAGTACTGGAGTGGGGCGCCATTGCCTTCTCCGTCACTATTCTTGGGTACACAGAAATCAAGGCAATGTTACATCTCCTCTATTCCAGTTACCTTCCCTGAGAAAAAAGAAATATGCATTTCCCATGAGATACTCAACTCTTCTTAATCCTGTCAAAGCATCAGGACAGAAGTTCTCAGTGGACAGAAGTTCATACATTGTCATCCAAGTGTGTGTCCCACCTCACTTTTTGGAGATTCATTCATAAGTTTAGAAAAATTAAAATCCTTTGTCTATAGGAGGTAAGCATTAAACTTCATTAAAGGAATGATTGGATTATCTAATCTAAGGATGGTTAAGAATTTTCCTTCATTTCACATCTGAACTCCGTAATTGGCTATCATAGCTCCTTAGGAGACTTTCAGTTAAGTTCAGTCACTCAGTTGTGTCTGACTTTTTGTGACCCCATGGACTGCAGCACACCAGACTTCCCTGTCCATCACCAACTCTCAGAGCTTCCTCAAACTCATGTCCATCGAAACAATGATGCCATCCAATCATCCTCTGTCATTCCCTGCCTTCAATCTTTCCCACCATCAGGGTCTTTTCAAATAAGTCAGTTCTTTGCATCAGATGGCCAAAGTATTGAAGCTTCAGCATCAGTCCTTCCAATGAATATTCAGGAATGATTTCCTTTAGAAATGACTGGTTTGATCTCCTTGCTGTCCAAGGGACTCTTGAGAGTCCAACACTACAGTTCAAAGCATCAATTCTCCGGCACTCAGCTTTCTTTATGGTCCAAATTTCACATCCATACATGACTACTGGAAAAACCATACCTTTGACTAGATGGACTTTAGTCAGCAAAGTAATGTCTCTGCTTTTTAATATGCTGTCCAGGTTGGTCATAACTTTTCTTCCAAGGAGCAAGCGTCTTTCAATTTCATGGCTGCAGTCACCATCTGCAGTGATTTTGGAGCCCAAGAACCCCATCTATTTGCCATAAAGTGATGGGACCAGATGCCATGATCTTAGTTTTTTGAATGCTGAATTTTAAGCCAGATTTTTCACTCTCCTTTTCATCTTCATCAAGAGGCGCTTTAGTTCCTCTTCACTTTCTGCCATAACGATGGTGTCATCTACGTATCTGAGGTTATTGATATTTTTCCAGGTAATCTTGATTTCAGCTTGTGCTTCATCCATCCCAGCATTTCACATGATGTACTCTGCATATAAGTTAAATAAGCAGGGTGACAATATATAGACTTTTGTGTAGATAAAACTCTCTCCATGAGTTAAGGTCTTACATTCAAGCCTCGGAATTCATGGCAGGGATCTAAAACCCAAAGCCCCACCTAAATTGCCACAACCAATTTTGACACCTCAATTAAAATGTCAAGGTTGGATTGGGATGGCCTATGCAACCCTTTATTTCTCATCACTTTTCCACATTCATTAAGCATTCTAAACAAACCAAACTTCATTGTACATCACAAGAAGTAAGTTGATGTCTTATGTATTGTGGTTTTGCCTGTCACTGTGTCCTCCCACGAGTCTTCCTAGAAAACCTCTGGTGGTCCTTTAAGACTCAGTGGAGCCATCAACTCCTGAAAGCCCTGTTTGATATTCTTCTCTTCACTTCCTTCCTCTCTGTGCAGAGCAGACACCCTCTTCTCTCTACATGGCATACACTCAGATCATACCTCCATTCTGCATTTGCTTGCTTGCGCATCTGTCTTTCCCCACCCTCCCCCCATACCTCCTCCATGGCAAGCTGGAAGCTTCTGTAAGGTAGATTTTTAAAATACTTTTATTTATTTATTTATGGCTGTCCTGGGTCTTCATTGCTGCATGGCCTTTTCTCTAGTTGCAGACAGCGGGAGCTATTCTTCATTGTAATGGGCAGTGTTCTCGTTGTGGTGGCTTCTCTTGTTGCAGGGCACCGACTCTAGGGGGCGTGGGCTCCAGTAACTGTGGGTCCCAGGCTCTAGGGTACAGGCTCACTAGTTATGGCACAGGGGCTTAGGTGCTCCATGGTGTGTGGGATCTTCCCAGATCAAGGCTCATCAAACTTGTGTCTCTTGCATAGGCAGGCAGATTCTTTACCACTGAGCCATCAGAGAAGCCCCAAGGCAAAGGTTTTTATTTATTCACTTCTACCTCTTCAGAGACCTAGTTAGGAGGACTATAGTAAAAATTCATAGGTTATATGATTGGATTACAAAACAAATGAAACCAGCATTCCCATGAAAGCTGAGAACTCACTTTCCCTTACCCCTACCCTTGCATACTAAGAGCTGGATGCCTGCGCCTCCACTAAATCTGCAGTGTTTCGGGCAATTTCCAGTCCTTAGGAACCTCATCATTTTCCCAGTTTGCCTGGAGGGGGTTCCCTACCCTCAGAGAAAAACATCAGCGGTGGTGTACAGCATTCTCAAGGTGTGACAGCCACTCTTTCTGAGTCTGATTTCAGAACCTCAGAACCACTCCCTATGCTGTCATTTTTTTCTTTATGTCATTAGCTTCCCACCAGGCACTGAGGCCTCAGGGCTGAGCCATGTGAATTCGGCCTGAACCACAATGTACTCCCTACCTCATTTATGCCTCACCTTCTTCTAATGACTGCTTTTCTTCACTCATCTGACAACTCCTGCCTTAAAACATACATTTCCCAGCCTGACCCTCACTTTACTTCCCTGTGTAGACTATGATCCAAAGCCCCAGCCATGCTCTTTCATTGGCACTGACAATCCACAGTAATGGACAGCCCAGAATAAAAGTATCACCTACCTCTCCTTTCTGCTATTCAGCACCTAGTACATTCTTTTATCAGCTGTACTTAGAAAATATCATTTTTATTCAATAATTATAGCTAGTAGAGTTTTGCTATATGACCACACATTAATATCTAATTCTAGAAGAACCAGAATAGGAGGTATTATGCTTAACCCTAAAAGATGCTCAGTGTAATTAGTTACTCCTTAATGATCCAGAAGGCTTTGGGGACCACATGTTAATTTAAGGACATCATTATGAACATCAATTATTTTCCCATAAATGTGAAAAATATTCAGTGAATACAGTGTTTCCAGAAAATAACTACTGTGCAATTATCTTGTTGTTTTTTTTGTGGGTTTTGGGGTTGAATACAGCAAACCAATTTGTTTTGAATTGATAAATATGGGGCTTGTTCATTAGCAAATTTCTTTGTAAATTGTCAGGAGGGATGAACTTTGAGCAGTTACAAGGTCACTCCTGATCTGTGACATCTAAAGCCTGCTGTGGCACAGGGTAGGGACAGTCTAGAAAGTGGGAAAGACCAGAGCAAAGGCAGAATAACTCAAGGTGAAGTCTCAGGTGCAGAATCCAGAAATGGCAAAGCCCCTGTTTTTCTAAATGTTTGTATCTCTTGGCTCCCACCACATCACAGTCCCCTTGTTTTCCTCCTAAGTCAGTGACTGGTCTAGCTTCCCTCTCTAGGTCCTCCTCTTTTATTCCATCTTTTAATATAGGAGTGCTCTGGCCTCAGTCCTCAACCCCCTTCTCCTCTTCTTTCTGCTCCCACTTTATTTCACCCAGTGCCATGGATTTAATGAACATACATATGCCAATAATGCCCACATTTTCAATCTTAGGCCACAATACTGAGTTCCAGACTTATAAACTCAACTGAGAGATTCACATCCCTACTTGAATATCTACGAGATGTGGCAAACTTAATACATTCCAAACAAAACTTTTCATGTCTAGCCCCTGGATTCCCTATCTCAGTAAACAGCAGCTATGTTTACCCACTTGCTCAATAGAAAAATTTATTCACCCCTGTTTACTTTCTTTTTCATATAACCCACTTTTGATCCATCAGCTAATCCTGTTGTTTCCACCGTCTAAATAGTTCCATAATTGGACCACTGTCCTCCTACTCTTAACATCCTAAAGAAAACCACCAGTACCCCTCTCCCCACTGTCTCCTTGCTTCCATCATGTCCCCAGGCTGATTCTCCCCCTGTGTTTTTGGAGGCAACCTCTTAAAACAGGATACTGTTCTATCCAAAATGTTCCAGTCGCCTCTGGCACTCTTAGAATAAATTGCAACAACTTGCCATGGTCTTCATCTCCTTTCCTCTATCTCTAGAATTTGTTCTTTTGGCGCCAGCCATTCTGGCTCCTGCTGTTTTCTCAGATGCAAATAAGCCAAGTTTCTTCTGACCTCAGGGAATTAACATTTTCTATGACCTCTGCCAGGACTGCTTTTTTTTTTTCTCTCCTTAGAAATAGCCTGCTCTGTCACCTTATTCAGGCCTCTGGGCAAATGCTACCTCCTGAGGGGATCCTTCCCTGACCACCTTACCTAAACTCCTTCTTTGTCATTCTTTAACCCATAACTCAGAGAAGGCAATGGCAATCCACTCCAGTACTCTTGCCTGGAAAATCCCATGGATGGAGGAGCCTGGTAGGTTGTGGTCCATGGGGTCGCTAAGAGTCAGACATGACTGAGCATCTTCACTTTCACTTTTCACTTTCATGCATTGGAGAAGGAAATGGCAACCCACTCCAGTGTTCTTGCCTGGAGAATCCCAGGGATGAGGGAGCCTGGTGGGCTGCCGTCTCTGGGGTCGCACAGAGTCAGACACGACTGAAACGACTTAGCAGCAGCAGCAGCTCATAACTTGCTTAACTGTTTTTTCAGCCTTATTACTACCTAATGATACATTATATCTTTGTTTATTTTTTGTCTTCCCTACTAAAGGCAAGTTTCATAAAGGTAAGACTTATTTTTCTGTCTCTAAATAAATGAATTGGATCCTGTAGTTATTGAGAATTCTGTCTTTTGGCAAATGTAATCAGGCAAGAGTTTGGACAACCGGGCCAGGTAGTCCTGGGACACTGAAACAGAATTTGGCTTTAGGTCTCAGGTCCAGAGTCTGTGTGTGTGAGTGCATATTCAGTCGCTTCACTGTGTCCAGCTCTTTCCGATCCTATGGATGGTAACCTGCCAGGCTCCTCTGCTCAGGGGATTCTCCAGGGAAGAATATTGGAATAGGTTGCCATACTCTCCTCCAGGTAATCTTCCCAACCCAGGGATGGAAGCTGCTTCTCCTGCATTGCAGGCAGATTCTGCACCACTGAGTCAGTGGGGAAAGAGTCTCTATAGGGTCCCCGAGGAAAACCAGTGAAGATAGATTGTTATGAATTGAGTGATAAGGGTAGGGAAAAGTCATGATTTCTGATGCAGAACTTTACACTGTCATAAAAAACTCAAAATATTCCGAAACTAATCTCAAAATGCTTTAATTAACTTGTAAATAATGTTTTTAATTTCTCATTACTTATTTATTTCCATGCTTTGAAATAGAACAAGAGCTCTTAGAGGTAAAACGAATCTGAGAATATGTTAAAGTTGTTAACTATATTTTGAATAGAAAATTGCTTAGACCAGAGAATTTCCCCCAAGCCCCTTAAAAATTCTGAAGCATCAGAGAATGCTATGTTTGGGAGGAAAAGAAATTTTAGGAGAACCTACAGTTTGTGGAATCATCTCAAGGAAGCCCTAAGGTTTATTTTGGTTTCCTCGTAGTCAGTCATTCTAAGACAACAGTTCTCAAAGAGTGATCTTGGGACCCCTGATCATCTCAGAGACTAGTTCAGGAATCCATTAGGTCAGTGCTGTTTTCATAATAATATGAAGATGGTGTTAAAATTTGCCTTTTCATTCTCATTTTCTCACAAGTGTACATAGCAGTTTACTTAGAGGCTACAGGGTATGTGATATTGCAGCAGACTAAATGGAAAAGCAAAGATGAAAATCCAGCTGTCTTCTCTGAAGCCAAGCTTTAAAAATATTTGCATATATTGGAAACAAGATCATTCTTCTTGCTGAATATTTTTGTTTTAGAAAATGTATTTAGTTTGTAAAAATGTTCATGTTCATATGTAATGGGTATATTTTATTGAATGAATAAATGTTTAATAAATTATTTTTATGAATGAATAACTAAATGTTTAATAAATTCTTAATTTTAATTTCTAATAAAATACATATCTATAGATAAAACCCCCATAAGCAAAATCTCTTTTGGATCCTCACTGATTTTTATTTATTTATTTTTTAAAGATTTATTTCTTTAATATATGTATTTACTTGGCTGTGATGCATCTTCACTGCTGTGAATGGCCTTTCTCTAGTTGCGGTGAGTGGGGGCTACTATCCATTGCAGTGCACAGGCTTTTCATCGTTGTAGCTTCTCTTGTTTCGGAGCATGGGCATAGACTCAGAGGTTGTGGTGCTGGGGTTTAGTTTCTCTGCAGCCTGTGGGATCTTCCCTGAGCAGAAATTGAGCCCATGTCCCCTACATTGGCAGGTGATTCTTAACCACTGGACCATCAGGAAAGCCCCTCACTAATTTTTAAGAATCTAATGTGGACCACAAAGTTAGTGTTGCTCTAAGATATTAAACTATCAACAAAGAGATCCCTAAGTAAATATTGTATAAATTAAAGATGATGAGTATATAGTAAAATAAATAGCCCTGATCACTATAGTTAAATATATTTCTCAGGTCTCTGAAAATCATTTATATAGGCTTCACTGGTGGCTCAATAGGTAAAGAATCCGTCTACAATGCAGGAGACCTGGGTTCAATCCTTGGGTTACGAAGACCCCCTAGAAAGGAAATGGCTACCCACTGCAATATTTTGCCTGGAAAATCCCATGGACAGAGGAGTCTGGCAGGCTATAGTCCATACAGTCATAAGAATTGGACAGGACTTTTTGTTTAAACCACCACATGTATGTATGTATGTATGTATTTGACATCCATTATATCTTTCTCTCTTTCCAAAAATGTTTTTAGTGTACACGTAGACAATTGTTTCAGCTTATTTGCACATTCAGATAACTAAAACTTTACAAACGTGAATTCAAATGGTAAGCCATGGAAAACTTTAAGGTATAGCATTGTGGCCATTAGCTCAGATTCCCAAACCTAACAACCTAAATTTATTCAACATTTCTATGCTTCTATTTCTTTAAAATATGGATAATATTAGTTCCTAAACCAAAGGACTGGTAAGCAGATGAAATAAGTTCATACTTTCACCAACTCCAGGGGCATGGTAGGGTGGAATGCTTCATTTCTTTTTTCTAAAAGGAACAATTTTACGAAGATCACAGAGATTAAAGATTATCTGGGGTGATGCATGTTAGAATATCTTTTTTATTTCACAGTGTGTAAGTTAAATTTCCACATGTGAAATGGACACATTCTTAACGTGTGCCAGTCAGAATGTCACCATGCACAGCCCTTGGCTTTTCATAGCACCTTAATTGCTTTGCTTTCATGCCCACATATATAATCCCTCTGGTTTAGATATCGGTCAAGTTTGTTTATAGTCCATCTCAGGCTACTCCTTTCCCAAGAAAGAAGAGTGCACAGTATTACAGACTTGATGCTCTATTGTTTCATTTGTTAGATGATGCATCATAACTGGGTAACATCTTCTAAATGTTTCAAGATTTGCCAGCATGGTATATTTTATGTGGTATATGGTATATTAAAATTTGGTGTTAAGTTTCAGTTAGGAGTGAGTCTTGCCCTATCTTACTAAAGTTATCTGATATTTGTAATTAAAAAAAAAAACAAACCTGTTTCAACTCAATGCAATTGCAGATCATTTCAGATTTCCTGTCAACTTTATTGCCTTGGGGTATATGAATACAGTATTTCCAGACAGATGCCTGAGTTGAGTAACTACTTATTTTAATAAAGGGTGTGCTTCCTCTATGTGACTGATGGAGAAAAATTATTTTTAGGCAGAAATAGCAATTCAGTGTGCTTAGCTCACAATTCATTACCATCTCAGTACATAGGATGATGGGGGAAGTAGTCTGTCCCTGTCTAACAGAGGCTAATATTGTGCTGGTGCCATAAGAATTTAGATGTTGATGGATAAGGTCGTCTATTCCAGAGATGTGGTGGCAGCAAATTAAGTAAGATATTCTCTGTGTGGTTAAGATTTGTCAGATAAGACCTTCAGGGCAGAAAAGAAGTAAACGAGTGTCTTATGGGAATGTAGTGGTCAAGAAGGCAAAAAATAGACTTGAGCAGATATTCCTGGGTTCAAGTCCCAGCTTAGGATTTTATTAGCTGTGTAAACATGGGATTTTCTCTCTCATTTATAAAATAAGGTTATCAATACTTGCATCAGAGGGTGGCTCTAAAAATTATACAATATAGTATGTACAGAGGCTCCATGTACCACAGAACATTAGCATTGGAAAAGGTTTCTGTTTGAGCAACTGAACCTTCAACATAAAGCTGCCTTCAGTCCAGTTCAGTAGAAAATCAGCAATTTCACAGGTGATAAGAAGCATCAAATCTAGACATAAAATTTTAAAAGTTGGCTTGTAGAAATCATAGTATATAAAAACCACTTATCTGTTTATAATCTGCACCATGAGATTTAAGTGTAAGAAGAAACATTGGTACCTGCTAAGCATGGCATCTGGTCCCATCACTTCATGGGAAATAGATGGGGAAACAGTGGAAACAGTGCCAGACTTTATTTTTTTGGGCTCCAAAATCACTGCTGATGGTGACTGCAGCCATGAAATTAGAAGACGCTTACTCCTTGGAAGAAAAGTTATGTCCAACCTAGATAGCATTTTCAAAAGCAGAGACATTACTTTGCCGACTAAGGTCCGTCTAGTCAAGGCTAGATGCTGGGAGGGATTGGGGGCAGGAGGAGAAGGGGACGACCGAGGATGAGATGGCTGGATGGCATCACTGACTCGATGGATGTGAGTCTGAGTGAACTCCGAGAGATGGTGATGAACAGGGAGGCCTGGTGTGCTGCGATTCATGGGGTCGCAAAGAGTCGGACACGACTGAGCGACTGAACTGAACTGAACTGAAGCTTAAATGACCAGAAATTTATTTACAAATTGAAAATTGATTTATTGGTTTTTTTTATTAAATAAGTGTCTACCATTGATTGAAAATGCTTTTTTATTCATAAAATAAATAAAATTAATATTTTATTTATTTTCATGGTTAGTTGTGAAACAAATTCACATATTAATGAAAGTAAGTAGAGAGAGTTACTCAAATGCTACCATCCAGATATTAATATAAGTAACATTTGAAAGGATAGGTTTCAGAATTTTTCTATGCATTTATCAACATAGCTGTATCCATTCACATAAAATTATTCATTTTACAAATAAAGCATCCAGCTATTTGTAATACGCTTTTAACACAACATATGTACATGTCAATAAAGATCAATTTTCCATACTGATCTATATATGAATCTTTTTATGTCAACACAGAGCTGTAATTCCATCTTTAATGGCTGCCGTGATGATTGTCATGTGTTACACAGTCGATTATTAGACACTTAAATTGTTTGCAATAAGTTTTTGCTACTATAAACAATGCTGTGTCAAATTTCTGTGCATTTATATTTGTACAGACTTTTCAATTATTGTCTTGAGATAAGTTACTTGAAGTAGATTTACTTTGACTAAAGGGCTGCACAATAAAAATAAAAAGTTTGCCAGATTGCCCTCTAGAAAAGCTATTTAGATTTAAACATAAAGGGAAATTTTTAAAGTTTCCATGAAGTATGGAGCTTTAATTAAATTAATGTTATTTAACATTTTTACTTACACCCTGTTTTCTAAAGGAACTACATAGACTTGTATATTATTTCAAATAAAAGAAAATAGGGAAAGAATGTACACAGGGGGAATTTATTGCAAGTATTAAAAGACTGCTCAAATTGAACTTCAGGGTAACCAAAGAGATGACGAGAGTAGGCCCTTGGCTGAGATGCCTGTGATAAGAGACTGATTAAAAGGTGAAAAGCAAACAGAAGTTTAATAACATGTACATCCCCTGTATACATGGGAGATACCCAAGAAAACCAAGCTATCTCCTGAAATGGTTCAAGCCACCACCTTAGATGCCTTCTCCAATGAAAGACAAAAGGAAAATGTGATATCCAGAGGCGGCTTTAAAATAATCAAACCTGGGGCTTCCCTGGTGGCTCCTGCTCAGCCAGTGCAGGAGACATGGGTTCGATCCCTGATCTGGGAGGATCCTACGTGCAGCAGAGTCACTAAGCCTGTGGCCCACCACTACTGAGCCTGTGCTCTAGAGCCCGGGATGTGCCTCAGCTACTGAAGCCTGCATGCCCTAGAGCCTGTGCGCCAGAGAAGCCGCTGCAATGAGACACCCCAGCACAGCAATTAGGGAGTAGCCCCTGCTCATCACAACTAGAGGAAAACAGTGAAGACCCAGCGCAGCCAAAAAGAGATAAATGAATAAAATCCTAAGCATAAAAAGAAAGAAGAAGAATCAAACCTGTAAGGTGGAAGGGAAATCTGTATGCACAAAGCTATCTGTCACTAACCAGTGAGGCTGAAGACAGGTACACGGGAACTGGTTCTACATCTCCCTGCCCTTTTATGCATATTAGAGATTTACTACAATAAAACATGAAGAATGCATTTAAATATAGATTATGGCATAAAAAAAATTTATGTACAGTGGGAATACACAAAATACAGTAGAGCTACTTCAATTAAGAAGAAATTAAAAATAGAAGTTATGATAATCCAAAAATCCTTTCTGTTTCAGAAGGAGCAAAGAACCATGTGGAAAGACATGAAAAGTCTTCATAATCAAAATAATTGAGTGCTTGTTGATTTTAAAAATAACTGTTTAGATGACTAGGAAAGAGCCTATTTCTCTAAAATGCAGTAATAGTAAATAGTAAAAAGAGTACAAAAATGCCACTTATTTTTGAAAAACTAAGTACCACTGAAGTTAGTATTATCTCAAAGTTATCTTTCCAGGGAAAATGAATGACTACAGTTTGAACAAAATTTAGAGAATTCCCAGTCATGAAGGGAAAAATCAATAATTACATACCACCTCTCTTAGGCACAATGTGGATCAAATAATGTGAAGTAAACTTTGAAACCAGGAGTAAATAGTGAGACTTTATATCATGGAATATCAATGTTTTAATTGAAGGAAGAGGCAGAGGTCAGTTTCACACTCTCATTTTATAGATAAACAACATGAGATCGAAGAAGCTAAAACAATTTGCTTAATATTATACCCATACTCAAGAGTAATTAATTTTATTTTTGCACAATCATAAGGTCATATATGAAAAGTCTTAAATCCAATTTTGTTATAAAAAATTATTTTGTGAAGATTATGAATGTGAGAGCCACAAAAATTCAATATCATTTATTGTAATAGGTAAAGATGGTGAACACACATGCTAGTGAATCCAAAAGTGTTTTAAAAACCACTAATGGGGAAAAATGGTAATTAGGATTTAATTAAAGTGGACAGCATTCCGAAAGGAATAACAAGGACAGAAGTTATTTATGTGAGTGTCATATGCAAAGAGATATGTCTTTTCTTTTAATTAAGGCAGAAATTGCCTCTGAAAAGAGCAAAAAGGTAGCAAATCATCATTCTGCAGGAGAAAATAAGAGACAAAGACAGCAGCCACCAATGTTTTTAATTAAGAGGAGAACGATATTTTAGAAAAGTGAAGGAAACAGTTTAGACATTTGTCTTCCCTCCAGCCATACGTAACAGCACTTAGCAACATCACCCCTTGTTTAGGGGGGCAGTGCTACCATGCAATCTATAGGGTGATGCTCTATAGAGCAAACCCTGTTACGAATTGTTCCTTTAGCAGTGAGGTTGAGTCCATTAACTCCCATCACATTCTCAGCTTTGGACAGAAGGAGACTTTTTCAAGGTGGGCAGCTTGGGGTTAACAGTGAGTGGAGTCTTTGGACAGGTGAAAATTGAAGATGAACAATTGAGAAAGCTAAAAAATTGAAACTGACCCTCCTGAGGGTCAGATAAGCACCCTAAGGGACAGAATAAACACCATGTTCTAACCAGCTCAGCCTCCAGCCAGCCTTGGGGATCCACTCCACTCCTTTCAGAAGATTTAATTAGCTTCCCTCCTGGAATGCACCAGGCGGTATTTCACTCTCAATTTAATTCACCTTTTAGGACTTGTACCCTGCTTCTTTCTTTCCCTGCATATTCTGTTTTTTTGACAACCAACTCCAATAAAGTCTATTATTAATCTCAATACCTAGGCACTATTATATTTAATGCTCTCTTGGGCCATTTAGAAATAATTTAATGTCAAGTAATCATAAATAGGTTTCTTAAGGTAACTTTCTTGCTTTGCCAGGCAAAAGGGGCCACAACAAGATACTGCCCTCAAAATTGTATGTCCCACCCTGCCTGGCAGGGGTAGTAAGGAGCCTTATAGCATTCAAGGAGCAGGGTGTGATCAACATGTGGACAGTCTTCTAACTGGTTAGTGGTGAGGTTACTGGAAGTCAGCATCAGCACCTTCTTGTTCCAGTTGGTCTGGGGTGTATGTGCTTGTGAGCAGGATACAGTTAACTTCTTCCACCTAGTGAGGGTTTCAGTATCTGCAAAACAGCTCAAAGGACAATACTTTGGCCACTTGATGTGAAGAGCCAACTCATTGGAAAAGGCCCTGATGCTGGAGAAGACTGAGGGCAGGAGAAGGGGGAGACAGAGGATGAGATTGTTGAATAGCATTGAATCAATAGACATGAGTTTGAGCAAACTCCAGGAGATGGTGAAGGACAGAGAAGCGTGGTATGCTGCAGTCCATGGGGTCACAAAGAGTTGGACAGGACTTGGCAGCTGAATAGCAGCAACAGCTGGCCACCCAACTGGATACAATAGCTGCAGAAAAGACCCTTGAATCATTTGCCAAGGAAAGCCTCCAGTGGGGCTCTGGGGAAGCTCTTCCTAAAAAGTGTATATCGGTCCAGAAATGTTTCAGTCCATTTTAGTTATTGAAAGAGCCTCTTGTAATTGACTCATTCCCTTTACTTTTAAATTTCAATCTGATAATCACAACTGATTTAAATTTCTCTCCCAACTCCTGCCCTTGCTTGCCATGGCAGCCTGCTTTTGTAAGTCCTAGAGAGTTACAAACTTGAAAAGGTTATTATTCCTTAAGACCCATCTTTTCCCTTTTATAAAAATACATTGCAGTAACTTTTTAAACATTCTGAAATAAAATTAACTGATGCTTTCCTGGTGATCCAGTAGTTGGGACATAGTACTTCCAATGCAGGGGGATGGGTTCGATCCTTGGTCAGGGAAGTTCTGCATACTGCGAGGTGTGGCCAAAAATAGTTAAATTAATTGAAAAAAAAAGGACATATGAAGCACTTCCCAATTCATAACAAATGATAATAGAACATATTTCCTGAATATTTTTTTTTCAAATTCTACCTACTAACTCTGATATCTGCCAATGTGTCTGCTTATTCTCCCAGTTGTGTCCGACTCTTTGCAACCCCATGGACTGTAGCCCATCAGGTTCCTCTGTCCCTGGGGTTCTCCAAGCAAGAATACTGGAATGGGTTGCCATGCCTTCCTCAATATCTGTCAATATTTTCTAATAAATCAATGTTTTTTGATTTATGAAACTTGGGTCTCACCCAAGAAGATATGATGGAGCAGCAGGTGCCTGAACCATGATGTAGCACTACCCCAAGGGCAACAGCTATAAATGCTGATTAACAAGTAACACTGGCCTTGGTGAAGTGATTTTCCAAAATGGTGACTAGCTCTTGTTAAATTCCAAATGAAACAAAGTAAAATGTTTTCTCAATATACACAGTAGTTATATTCCTGGAAAGATCAATGTAAGTTGAAACATGCAAAAGATACTTGATTCATACTTAAAAAACCAGAGTAAGGTTCTACTCTTTGATAAAAATGCCCCATAGAATATTTGAAAGGTATATGGAATGAAGGGCAAATATTTGTCATATCATCATCTTGCACGTTGCAAGATAATGTTTCATTCTTGGTCCAGTCCCATAAATATCCATGGCAATGTCCATATTATTGTGACAAGACGTCCCAATGACTTTCCAAAGTGCCCCTATGGAGCAGTACCATCTTAGCTGAGAACCACTACTCGAGAGACTTAGCGAGGAAAGGGATACAGATACGGTCTGCCTTCCCCACCCTCCTGCACATTCGTGTGGTAATTTTGCAGGGAACTGGGGAGGGAACACTTCTTGCGGCAAGGTCGTATCTCCTTCACGCTGGTCACTGCTACTGACCCATCTCATCGGTTACATGCTCAGGATGGTTAGGTAGAAACTGCCACTGTCCCCCTTGGACAGAACCCTTTACTCAGCATCTCCTCAAGACTCTGGGGAACTTCTCTGTGAATAGAGAATTATTATTTTAGATTGACTCCCCAAGGATGGCTTCACACAAAATCCATCTCATGTCCTGAGTCCTTGAGAAGTTTGCAGAGCCCATCTCCTTTCCCCACTAAAGCCCCACTTCAGAGACCACCCCATCCCATTTCTCCCAAGTGGTTTTTCCTCCACTCCAGGAGTACACGCTTCAGAAGTAAACTGAAACTGGGAAATGTGATACCAGTCTCACTTTTTTACAAGTTTTTAAGCAATTTTTTCGGAAGCCTTCTCTCTTGACCTCAAAAAGGAGAAACCAGTTGAATACTGTCTTTCTATAACCTGCCACAGAATGGCTAGCTTACTGCACATAATCACTAATTTGTTTATATAATACAACGCAGAAATGTTCACAGCAAATAAACAGGTGAAGACATAGGAGTGTTTTAAAGTCATAAAATGCATTGTCTCCACTCCAGAATTGAGCCAGTGCTTTTTTATTCACTTTGTCTATCAACAGTTCTTTTTATCCATAAGTTCATGAAAGTAATTTAGAAAGCATGTCTGGAAGATATGTGGGCATATAAAGAATGGGACTCTATCCAATAGTCTAAAAAGCAAACTAGTAGAGAATTTGAGTATTGATAATCATACAGGTGACCCCTGATAAGGCACAACAGTGATAAATAAAATCATGTCTAAAACACATGACTTAAGAAACTAAGTCTCTCCCTTAATACCAAACTTGGGAAGATATGTGTGAGCCAGGAGAATAGGAAAGCGAAGAGAGTTTAGTACTTACAAAGCTAATTGTTTCATAAGAAACTAAAAGAAGTCCTCAGAATGAACAGGTAAGTTATCTTGATCTTAAGAATGAGATCAAATACCAAACTCTATAGTACTGGACTGCCCCTCCTACCCTGTAGCCCCTGCTCACATCTCTCTCCCTCACTTTTTATGCTTCACCCCAACCTCAACCACTCCCACCAACCTACTAATAATACTAGACTGCTCCTTCTCAACACAGGACCTTTGCACCTGAAGTTTCTTCTGCCCAAGACTACACTGAATTCACCCTCCTCTGCCCTTAGCCAGTTCCTAGCCATTTTTAGACCTTAACAGACTCTCCTAAGAAAAGGTCAGCTCTCTCTGTTAGAAAGTTGTGTAATTTTGCTACTTCCTTTTTTTCCCAAGATAAAAGCCCCATTTGTTCACATGTTCACTGATGACCCCTTTATGTCTAATACAGTGCTCTCCTTAATAGTAACTTTAAAATACTCAAATAAGTGAGTGAAAGAACAACTATATCTATAACTGTACGAAAATGAATGTCACTCCATCGTGTCTGACTCTTTGAGACCCCATGGACTGTACAGTCTATGTAATTCTCCAGGCCAGAATACTGGAGTGGGTAGCCTTCCCCTTCTCCAGGGGATCTTCCCAACCCAGGGATTGAACACAGGTATCCTGCATTGCAGGTGGATTCTTTACCAGCTGAGCCACAAGGGAAGCCCAAGAACTGGAGTGGGTAGCCTATCCCTTTTACAGTGGATCTTCCTGACCCAGGATTCAAACTGGGGTCTCCTGCATTGCAGGCGGAGAGATTCCAACTGAGCTATCAGGGAAGCCCTATCAGGTAAATCCTGGAGTAGGAAATGGCAACCCACTCCAGTATTCTTGCCTGGGAAATCCCACGGGTAGAGGAGCCTGGTAGGCTACAGTCCATGGGGTCACAAAGAGTCAGACGTGACTGAGCCACTGAGCAAAGCATGTAGATACCAAAATACAAGCCCATGTCTGTAAAATCAAGCTGTTATCTGCTCTGATCATAAGACACTGTCTCTCACAGAAAAAGAAGATTCCAAACTTGTCAGAAAATTCATTATGGATTTTTCTAACATTAATATTTACATATAAATAACTTTTAAATTTTAGTCAAATAAATTTATTTAAATAAATTTATTAAAGTAATTAATTTAAATTTATTTAATTATAATTCATACTTAATTAAATGTTTTAAATTTTACACAAATAACATTTCACCTTAATACAAGGAATGAAGATAAAAAGCGTATACTTTCCATTTAAAAGATAAGTCTTAAATATCAAGTGATATTAGTGATAAATTGAACTAGATTTCCCATAATGACAAATGTACAATTTTCTAGTTTGTGTTAGAGTGGCTCAAATGGTAAAGAATCTGCCTGCAATGCAGGAGACCTGGGATCAGTCCCCAGGTTGGGAAGATCCCTTGGAGAACATGACCACTCACTCCAGTGTCCTTGCCTGGAGAGTCCACATGGACAGAGGAGCCTGGCAGGCTACAGTCCACGGGGTCACATCGCAAAGAGTCAGACACAACTAAGCAACTAAGCACAGCACAAGGGTGTGTCACAAGAGAAGTAAGAAACACATACAGAAATCAAAACAGCTTTATCTTTTTCTTTATCCAACAAATACGATTGCTTTTAGCAAACAATATTCTTTTGAATATATACAAAATCAAAAGACAAAAAGATTTGATTAAATTTAATGATTCCATTCAGATTCCCTTCATTGATTCTGTATATTTCTAAAACAATATTAAAAGAACCTATAGTTAAGGGAAGCAATAGGCTCTTTATAAAGTCCATACTTCATCAAAATTGGCTCCATTTGGCTTTCACACACAGAGGATTTAAATATCTGGAGATTTACTCATGGAGAGGCGGTAGAACCGAGTAGGAGACAGAATCTTTTCACCTGTTCCCTGGTTACAATTAAGCTCTAGCTGTCATACAAACACAACCAGATATTCTCTGCTTTCTACAACCTGTTTAAAAGACAGCAGCACATCCAGGGGACTAGGCAGTGGGAAGAAGAGTCAATTTAAGGCACAAAGAATAAGAGGGTGTATAGTCTGCAGAGAATGTAAACACGATACTAAAACCGACTAGGGATTCTCTGCTCTTTATCACCCCTGAGCAGCTTTTCAGGGGTGAAGTGCTTCCCTTGCCTGCTGGAGGTGATCCTGCCTCCCACCATGTTAGCAGACCACTTTAAGGAGAGTTTCTAGAATACTTACAGCATTATAGAAGTCAGATGTGTTCCAATTGAAACCATCCACGATGATTCCTCCGAAAATGAAAATTCCTTTTTTTTTTAAATACTTGGCTGAGTGGGAGAATGGGACTTTGCCAAAAATTGAGCCAAGGCAAAAAGTAACTATTTCTTGCCTTTCTTCTCCAGTCACTGTCTCACTTGGCCTTCTGTGGGCTGTGACTATCTCTTCATGGGTCTCTTTATCCTTGACCACACCCACTCTAACAGGTCATCCACTTAAGATGCACCTTCTTAAAGCGTTTGTCTGGTTTCAGGACTCACATGCTCAAAAATCTTCAGGGTCTAGTTCTAGCTCTGAGATCAAGTTCCAAGAGGTCATGGGAAGTATGTAATTCAGTTTTTAGTGACCACAGAACTTAGTTCATGCTGCTGAATGGACTAGTTGCTTACCATCTGCTGCCTGAATAATTTAAAAATTCAGTTATCTGCTACTAAATTTTCTTTAAATGACTGCCCTATAATAAGGCATGTCCCATGAATTTGCATCATTTATTTAACACATACTTACTGATCATTTCATATGAGTTAGGTAGGCATTTGCAGTGTTGAATAATTTTTCCATCTAAAATCTGCCTTTTCTTGAGCAATATGTACATTCGGAGATACTTTTTTTTTTTTTTGACAAAAGAAACCCGAAAACCAAAAAATATCTTTTAAGAGCCATAAAATATGAAATTCAGGTATTCTTTTTAGGCTTCAAATCTATTGTTGTCATCTCAAAGGAGAGCAATGAATAGACCATAAACTGCTTTAGCCTGTGAGCTTTTAAGTAGACTTGAGCCCAAGTATGGAAGATCTAGCAAATAAAAGACTATCCGTGCTAAATAAAAGTAGAAAAGAATGACAGGTTGGCTATTATTTCCATATTTGCAAATTTGCAAATGGTGATTTTTCCAATAATTAGATATTTGGCCACAGTTCAGATTCGTGGATATGAGTGACTGTGTGCTTGTGTAAGAGTGTGTGTGTATGTGTGTACGTGGTATCTGTATTGTGTAATGTCAGATAAGAATGTGGGAAGAAGGACAAAGCAGGCGTGACAGACTCATGGAAAGCAGCACCGGAACCATCAATTTACATGTAAGGGATTCCCCTCCCTCCTCTCCAGAGGGGTTAATTTTGCGGCAAGACGTTTACCCATGAGAACTCACTTGTGTAATGTTTGCCATCCAGATGTATTCATTACCTGCTATTCTTTAAATAAAACCAAAGGGGAACTTAGAATTCCTGCTGCAATTCTGCCTTGAAAGGAATGTAACTATTTTATGTGCAGCTTCTGGCTGCAGTCTTGTCTTTATGGAACAACTCTTGGGTCTATATCACATACACAAGCTCATGACTGAGAGGTGCGAGCCGTGTGGCCAGGCCTCTGCACCTAGTCCTGATAAAATCCGGGAGCTCTGAGGTGGGAATTCCTAACGGAACCTCAACTCAAGGCAGGAACAAATGATCACACAAAGCCCAGTGCTCTATCATTTCACTGGTCTGGGACTCTCAAAAAAGGACTCAAGCTGTCAGTGAGCAGTCTTAACTCTCATCTCTGAAAAACTGACCACCTAAACTAGTACTTTCTCCCCAAAGTCTCTTATCTTGTTTTCCCTGCTTCAATTCTCTCATGGGAGTATCTCCATCTGACACTATGTGTTAATTTATCTTGCTTTTTGCCTGTTTCTCTGTTGCTGCTGCTGCTAAGCTGCTTCAGTCTTATCCGACTCTGTGTGACCCCAGAGACGACAGCCCACCAGGCTCCCCCGTCCCTGGGATTCTCCAGGCAAGAACACTGGAGTAGTGGAATGTCAATCCTAGGAGGGTGGGAACTTTTACTAATGTTTTCACTATTGTGCCTTGAGCATCTGGGACAGTGCCTGGCCCAGAGTAGGTCCTCATAAATATTTTTTGAGTGAATCATAAAAAGATATATGAGAAGATGAATTAATATGACTTTTCAACTGTGTTTTGTCTCTGCTTTCCCCAGTTATTTTGGCTTTTTATTTGAGTTGCTTAATGACTGGTTTTGAACCTCTCAGGAAATTATTTGGTTCCTTGATTTTCAAAAATTAATAAATGAAACTATAAGCACAGTATCCATATAAGACATACCTAAAGAACCCCTCTTAACAGGAAATAAGAGATTCTCTGACATGCTTACAAACTGGGTCAAACAAGAGCTTAAAAGTAATTGCTGAGATAACTGACAAGGGGTCAGCTTACAGGCTGAAGCCTGAGGCTTGGTCAGATTGCCATCTCTGTGTGGTCTGGCCTCCTGCTCTGCCTGTCATCACAGAGCAGGTGGCCAGGCAGGACTGTGAGTGCGGATATGGTGACTATTGTCAGTTGCTAACTAGGGCCTGCACTGTAGCTAGGAGATGGTTGCTATTAAGTTGCAGTTTGCACTGGACAGGGGCCAAAGTGTTTATTTTCCCCTATGACCCAAACCCCTATTTTGTCTACATAGGTCAGCCTCCCTCCCACCGATAGGTCAGGGGACAGTTATGTGCTTCATTAATTTATCTACTATGAACCCAGCGCTGCTCTGGGGTTCAGATGCTGGGGTCTGACAGGTAGAGGCCCTGCAGTCTTAGACTTTGCTTTATTGATCATCTCTTCCAACCTGCTCATCTATCTTTGTAAGGTCATTTAAAGTACCCACTTGAGTTTCTTAGAGACTCAAAAAAGGCCCTTAAACATTTTTAATTTCTCTTAAATTTCCAAGAAGAGTCCACATTTTTGTGTTCTGTTGAATACCAATGTTCAATGTAGCAGCAGGATAGAAACAGAATTATCGCAGATGTAAAGAGAATTTTTTCACTTTTCTTTATCACTAATTAGCTATTTGACCCTAGGCTAGTGATTAGCTCGAGCTGAACCTAGAATCAACCAAGAAACTTAAAAAAAAATGCCAGTGTCCATACTCCAGACCAGTAGGAACAAAATCTCTAAAAAGTGGATCTGGGCTTCAGTATTATTTTGAAACAATTGATACTTATGTGCAGCCAGGGTTGGGCAAATCTGTCTGTACTTTCTTAGCTTGTAAAAATGAGGGTAATCATAGTTCCCTCATTAGTGCTTAAGAATTTATCTAAAATTTAGGTTGTAGATGTCAGATAAATTTACTATCTATACAACTAACTGGTCTACACTCTCATTTTGGTCTACACTCTCAGAAATTCTTAAATCCAAAGATGGCAAAGACGTTTGTGAGACAGAATAATATTTTAAAACGAAGGGGAAACAATATAGTTTCTGAACTTCCTTCTTCTTTGTAATTGCTAAGGACCCTTTAGGTCATGCTGTGTAAGATTCTGAGTTTTTAAAGAGATGAGCATATAATGTCATTATTTCCAGACACTCCAGTGGTAGCAGAATCAGCAGCATTAAGACCATGGCTTAAGTCACCCACAAATTCAGTCCATTCCTCCCTTAAGTATCCTTGTTAAAAACATTTTCAAGGGCTACTGTCTGGGCACTGTGGTCTCTACTAAAATATTGTCAGTTCTCAGAAGAGTCTAATCAGTGGTCAGCAATTGAAGATGCAGTGAGGGAGCTATAGATCATAGGCAATGCCAAAGAAAGAAGATTTATTGAAAGATCTAAAGTACAATCTTTCAGGGACATTGCTTCAGAACTGGATTCTGAGGAATAAACTGCCTGGTACAGAGGACCCTGGGGATTTCATCTTGAGTCCCTATTGATGGAGTCCTTGAATTGATGTTGATGAAAGTTTGTGCAAACTTGGTGAAAAAGTTTATGTTCTCTAGATAAGGTCCTCTGTTAAGAAAATTAATGTGACAAAAAAGCAAAATCTTCCTTGTACTGGAATTTACTAAAAATGGCTCTGTTGGAAATTAAACCCTGAGATTATATTAGAGAGGAAATCATAGGAAAAGAGGAACATATAGGAAAAGAAATATTGTAATCCAGGGAGGATGCAGTAACCACACCGTATTTATAAAATTGGAAAGTGCACAGCAGTTTCCCTCATTATAGAGAGGGAAACTACTCTCAACCATAGGGACATCCACTTTCCTGGATTATTCATTGTGTAGAATTCCATATAACGAAAACCACAGCATGAAAATGAAAGTGTTAATCACTCAGTTGTGTCCAGCTCTTTGTGACCCCATGGACTGTAGCCTGCCAGCCTCCTCTGTCCACGGAATTCTCCAGGCACAAATGCTGGAGTGGATAGCCATTCCCTTCTCCAGAGAATTTTCCCAACCCAGGGATGGAAGCCAGGTCTTCTGCATTGCAGGCAGATTCTTGACCATCTGAGCCATCAAGGAAGCCCAAATAACAAAAACCACAGCATAATCATTATCAGTAATGGGATGGCCTGATTATGTTGAACCTAATTATATAGAAACTTTTATTTTTTGCTTCATGGATATAATTTTTATGGAAATTTACCAATAATAATAATACCACTTATTGAGTAATTTCTGTGATGAAGCAAGTACATATATGTCAAGCACATTATATACATTTATCCTTTCCATAACTCCCTGAAGGAGATTTATGATCTAGGTTTTCCAGAGAAAGATACTGTGGTTAAAAAAATTTTCCAAGATCACACAGGCAGAGGTGATATTCAAACCCAGAGAGTCTGACTCCAAAGCCTATTTCTTAACCAGTCTGTTCTTCTCTGACCCACTAGTTGATCTAGATAATGATTCTGCCATTGAGTTACTGACTGGTAAACTCACCATTGGTAAAGTTTGGGAAGTACAAACTAGAGAATGTCCTCATTGTACTGAGGCAGAAATAAAAAATGAAAGTGTCAGGATTTTGCACAAGGTCAACTGTTGACTGTAAGTTACTCAAATGCAGAAGTGCAAGTCTCTGGTATGCAGAGACTGTGACAAATTCAGAGGAAGTGGTTGACTTTACAGTGACAGAGCACTGAGGAAGAAAGGGCTATAACTGAGTCTACTGGGAAGGCTGCTCCCACCCACCGGCATGGGCCACTGGCTAGAACGGGTTCAACTGTTCAAAACAAAATAAAGAAGTTTAATCACAGGAACAAGACCCCAGGGAGGTCTTAGAAGTCAACAAGAATCCCCACAGTCACCTGTGAAGTAAAAACTGTGGGTCCAATTAGCAGCAAAGAAACCCTGGTCCAGTGTTTCACTTGAGTTTCCTGTGCAGGAGAATGGCTAAAGCTAGGGATGCTAAAATGCTTTTTCCTTATGAGCAAATCAGTATCAAACTAAACCAATGAAGGAGCGGATAGGTGAATGGTGAACATGGGCAGGGTAGCGAAAGACGTGGGGGATTGCCTAGAGCTATATTCAGTTCAGTTCAGTTTAGTCGCTCAGTCGTGTCCAACTCTTTGCGACCCCATGAACTGCAGCACGCCAGGCCTCCCTGTCCATTAACAACTCCTGGAGATCACTCAAACTCACATCCATCGGGTCGGTGATGCCATCCAGCCATTTCATCCTCTGTCGTCCCCTTCTCCTCCTGCACCCTATCCCCCCCAGCATCAGAGTCTTTTCCAGTGGGTCAACTCTTCACATGAGGTGCCCAAAGTATTGGAGTTTCAGCTTCAGCATCCTTCCTTCCAAAGAACACCCAGGACTGATCTCCTTTAGGATGGACTGGTTGGATCTCCTTGCAGTCCAAGGGACTCTCGAGAGTCTTCTCCAACACCACAGTTCAAAAGCATCAGTTCTTCGGCACTCAGCCTTCTTCACAGCCCAACTCTCACATCCATACATGACCACAGGAAAAACCATAGCCTTGACTAGACGGACCTTTGTTGGCAAAGTAATGTCTCTGCTTTTGAATATGCTATCTAGGTTGGTCATAACTTTCCTTCCAAGGAGTAAGCATCTTTTAATTTCATGGCTGCAGTCACCATCTGCAGTGATTTTGGAGCCCAAAAAAATAAAGTCTGCCACTGTTTCCTCTTTTTCCCCATCTATTTCCCATGAAGTGATGGGACCAGATGCCATGATCTTCATTTTCTGAATGTTGAGCTTTAAGCCAACTTTTTCGCTCTCCTCTTTCACTTTCATCAAGAGGCTTTTTAGTTCCTCTTCACTTTCTGCCATNCTGTTTCCACTGTTTCCCCATCTATTTGCCATGAAGTGATGGGACCGGATGCCATGATCTTCATTTTCTGAATGTTGAGCTTTAAGCCAACTTTTTCACTGTCCTCTTTCACTTTCATCAAGAGGCTTTTTAGTTCCTTTGCTTTCTGCCAGAAGGGTGGTATCATCTGCATATCTGAGGTTATTGATATTTCTCCCAGCAATCTTGATTCCAGCTTGTGCTTCTTCCAGTCCAGCGTTTCTCATGATGCATAGTAGTTAAATAAGCAGGGTGACACTATACAGCCTTTGCGTACTCCTTTTCCTATTTGGAACCAGTCTGTTGTTCCATGTCCAGTTCTAACTGTTGTTTCCTGACCTGCATATAGGTTTCTCAAGAGGCAGGTCAGGTGGTCTGGTATTCTCATCTCTTTCAGAATTTTCCACAGTTTATTGTGATCCACACAGTCAAAGGCTTTGACATAGTCAATAAAGCAGAAATAGATGTTTTTCTGGAACTCTCTTGCTTTTTCGATGATCCAGTGAATGTTGGCAATTTGATCTCTGGTTCTTCTGCCTTTTCTAAATCCAGCTTGAAAATCTGGAAGTTCATGGTTCACGTATTGTTGAAGCCTGGCTTGGAGAATTTTGAGCATTACTTTACCAGCATGTGAGATGAGTGCAATTGTGCAGTAGTTGGAGCATTCTTTGGCATTACCTTTCTTTGGGATTGGAATAAAAACTGACCTTTTCCAGTGCTGTGGCCACTGCTGAGTTTTCCACATTTGCTGGCATATTGAGTGCAGCACTTTCACAGCATCATCTTTCAGGATTTGAAATAGCTCAACTGGCATTCCATCACCTCCACTAGCTTTGTTCATAGTGATGCTTTCTAAGGCCCATTTGACTTCACATTACAGTATATCTGGCTCTAGGTGAGCGATCACACCATCATGTTTATCTGGGTCATGAAGATCTTTTTTATGCAGTTCTTCTGTGTATTCTTGCCACCTCTTCTTAATATCTTCTTCTTCTGTTAGGTCCAAACAATTTCTGTCCTTTATTGAGCCCATCTGTACATGAAATGTTCCCTTGGTATCTCTGATTTTCTTGAAGAGATCTCTAGTCTTTCCCATTCTATTTTCCTCTATTTCTTTGCACTGATCACTGAGGAAGGCTTTCTAATCTCTCCTTGCTATTCTTTTGAACTCTGCATTCAAACGGGTATATCTTTCCTTTTCTCCTTTGCTTTTTGCCTCTCTTCTTTTCACAGCTATTTGTAAGGCCTCCTCAGCCATTTTGCTTTTTTGCAACTTTTTCTTGGGGATGGTCTTACTCCCTGTCTCGTGTACAATGTCACAAACTTCCATCCATAGTTCATCATGCACTCTGTCTATCAGATCTAGTCCCTTAAATCTATTTCTCACTTCCACTGTATAATCATAAGGGATTTAGGTCATACCTGAATGGTGTAGTGGTTTTCCCTACTTTCTTCAATTTAAGTCCGAATTTGGCAATGAGGCTTTCATGATCTGAGCCATAGTCAGTTCCCAGTCTTGTTTTTGCTGACTGTATACAGCTTCTCCATCTCTGGCTGCAAAGAATATAATCAATCTGATTTCAGTGTTGGCCATCTGGTGATGTCAATGTGTAGAGTCTTCTCTTGTTTTGTTGGAAGAGGGTGTTTGCTATGACCAGTGCGTTTTTAGGTATAAATCTTACAAAAAATATATATGATCAACATGAGGAAATACAACAAAACTATGATTAAAGATATCAAAAAAGAACTAAAAAACTAGAGAGATATTCCATATTCAATGAAATGAAGAATCAATATTGTTAATATGCCAGTTTTTCCCAACTTGCTCTATAGATTCCATGCAATCCTAATCAAAATCCCAGCAACCTGTTTTGTGGAAATCAGTAAAATGATTCTAAAGTTTATATGGAGAGGCAAAAGACCCAAGATAGCCAACACAATATTAAAGGAGAAGAGCGAAGTCAGAGGACTGAAATAATCCATATTCAAGATTTAATATAAGCTACAGTAAATGTGGTATTGGCAAAAGAACAGATAAATAGATTAACAGAACCTGATACACAGCCCCCCAAGAAATTCACATAAATACAGTCAACTGATCTTTGACAGGAAGTGAAGGCAACATAGCAGAGAAAGGGCAAACTTTTTAATATATAGTGTTGGAAAACCTAGACATTTCACATAAAAAAAAATGAATCTAGACATGCACATTATACTCTTTCCAAGAATTAACTCAAAATTGATCATAGACCTAAATATAAAACACAAACTATAAAATTCCAAGAAGATAACATAGGAGAAAATCTAGATGACTTTGCATATGGTGATGACACTTTAGATACAACATCAAAGGCATGATCCATGAAAGAAATAATTGATAGGTTAGACTTTATTAAAGTTAAAAACTCCTCTGTAAAAGACACTTGAAAGAGAATGAGAAAATAAGCCATAGACTGGGAGAAAACACTTGCAAAAGACATATATAATACAGGACTGTTATCTAAAACATATGAACAACTCATAAAAGTCAATCCAGTTAAAAAGTAGGCAAAAGACTTGAAAAGACACCTCACCAAAGAAGATATATATAAGTAGGCATATGAAAAGATATTCAACATCCTATGTCACTTGGGAATTACTAATTAAAACAACAATAATATACCACTACACATCTATTACAATAGCCAGTATCCAAAACACTGACAACATCAAATGCTGGCAAAGATGTGGAGCAATAGGAATTCTCATTCATTGTTGGCTGGAATGCAAAGTATTACAGCTACTTTGACAAAGAGTTTGGCAGTTTGTTTACAAAACTAAACATACTCTTACCATATAATCCAGAGATTGGACTCCTTGGCATCTACCCAAATGAACTGAAAATGTATGTCCACACAAAAACCAGCATGCAGATGTTTATAGCAGCTTTATTCATAACTTCCAAAACCGAGAAGCAACCGAGACATCTTTCAACAAGTGAATGGATTAAATAAACTATGGTTATATGCAGACAGTGGAATATTATTCAGTGCTAGAAAGAAATGAGATATCAAGCCAGGAAAATACAGGAAAAACTTACGTGCCTAGTACTAAGAAGCCAATCTGCAAAGGCTACACACTGCATCATTCCAACTACATGACTTTCTAATAAAGGCAAAACTTTGGAGGTAGTAAGATTAGTGGTTGTCAGGGGTTATGAAGGAAGAAAGGATGAACAGGCAGAACAAAGAGGATTTATGAGGGTAGTGAAACCATTCTGTGTCATACTACAGTGATGGATACATATCATTAACAATTTTTCCAAACCCATAGAATGTACACCACCAAGGGTAAATCCTATGTTAAACTGTGGACTTTGGGCAATATTGATGTGTCTTTGGAGGCTCACTGACTGAAACAAATAGTACCGCTATGGTGGGGAATGTCAATTGAAACAAATAGTACCACTGCAGTGGGGGATGTCAATCTGAGAGGAAGGGGGAGGGGGAAGGGAGTATACAGAACTCTGTGCTTTCTGCTCAATATTGCTGTGAACCTAACACTACTTGAGAATAGATTAGTTAAAAAAATAATACAGACCAATGAGCTTATTTTAACTGAAGTATTACTTTCCTCAACAATATGCTATACCACAATATAAAATATTTTCTTTACCATTTTGTAACTAATAATGTTTCACAATTACATTTTTAAATTTCTGCTCTTTACTTCCCTTTCATCATAAGCTGTCACTCAAATATCACTGTAATTTCTCTAGGACTGTCTTCCATTCAACTTTTTCTGTTTCCCATACAAATAAAATAAAACAAAAAAGAATCAGACACCCTCCATCTATTTATGAAGTACAGAGAATTTAAAAGGTGATAAATACAAAAGTAATTTGTCAATGTGATATTATGCAAACTTTAAATACTCTTATTTGCAAGTTATTAATATACCATTACTAATCTCTTTACTCTCTGAATGTCACACTGAGTTCATATGCCTATTTATCAGATTCCTCAAAGGAGCATTCATCACCTGAATTTTTTCCTTTCTACTGGCAAAATAGGAAGTGTTCAGAAAACTGAGTATTCAATTTCTGCGGGTCTATAAGAAACTACTTTGTTTTTTCCTTTCAATCTGGAGTCACCTCACAGCTCTTAAGCAAGCATCAACAATACTCCTTTATTTCTTAGTGAATATTTGATTTTGTTTAAAAGAATTTCCTTATCAAGAGAGCCAATTTACATACTGAAGTAAACAACTCAAAGAAAATTTCAGTATATGGAAACTAAGTTGGGAAAATGAAGAGATTCTTCTCCCAACATCAAAAATGGTTGAATGATTTGGAAAATATTGGCAGATTTTCTCAAATAAGACAAGAAACCATGTTTCTTCCTTTTTTCTTACAAGCTTGGAGGATCAGAACATGTTTGTGTTAAAAATCTAAGAGTTTTCCCACATCCATCTTGGAAGAAAGTAAATAACCATCATTTCCCAGAGGGAGAAACAAAAAGCCAGAACTCTAAGCCCTTACCACCAGATAAGAGCTAACATAAATGCAGCAGATTCTGTCTGTGACCCACATATATACCTTCACAACTTAGCAATTCACACACACAGATCTGACTTCCAAATGTCAGCACTTGCATTTCTTTAAAGGCTTTTTCAGAACAGAACTGCCAAGGAATTGGAATTAACACAAATAGGAATAGTCTTAACTCAATAACTGATGGCATTTCATGTACAAATAAATACTCCAGCTTCTTTGCCTCTCAAATGGTTAACCTAGGTGTGTATTTTACTCTGTTTCCCCAAGTTTCCCATGGGATATTAAGCTCCAGTTTTCCAAAACTATAAATCGCTTAATAAGACACTCTATATTGGCTGTCAAATCAGTGCGTTATTACATATAGGTACATTATTATTTCATCTAATCATCTCCAGAACTCTTTAATGTACACCAAAACAAGAGGAATCTGATTCAGTGGGTTAAGGATAACCTAACCATTGGTCAGAGTCACAGAGCAAGCCATGATAGTAACACAGTATATCCAGAACTTGTGCTCCTTTCACACAGGAACAGAACATGGAGGGGGGATTCCATTCAAATAGGATTATATCTCAAACCTACAAAGAAGTCCTGCTATCTTGATTTTCAAAGTAAACTTAACTCTAAAAAAGTGTTCCGTGCACACTAGTCTTATTAAAGTATATCAGTAATGTCATTATGAACTATATATATTTAAAATAACTGGTAATGGGCAATATGAGTACTTTCCAATTTCCTAAAACAATCATTTCTCTTCACAGGTAAATTTCCTGATGAGAGTGATGGAGTAAAGGAATTTGTTTTTCTTATACACACTATAAACTAAAAAACAAAAATAAATAAGACACTTATAATTATATAATTTAAGATTTTAAGAAAATATAATACATTTTATCAATTTTATTTATCAAAATTAAAATGTTATATATTAGAATCAGTTCAGTTCAGTCGCTCAGTCGTGTCCGACTCTTTGTGACCCCATGAATCGCAGCATGCCAGGCCTCCCTGTCCATCATCAATTCCCGGAGTTCACTCAGACTCATGTCCATCGAGTCAGTGATGCCATCCAGCCATCTCATCTTCTGTTGTCCCCTTCTCCTCCTGCCCCCAATAATGACATTTAAACGTCCACATTTTGGCATATTTCATTTATTCATTCAACACACACTTATGCTAGTTCTAAACTGTATAAAAATATATCTTGTAACTAGTTTGTTACTACAGACCAAGGAAGAAAGGGGGAAAAATCAAGTAAAGATAACTTCAGAATGGAAGGAGAAAAGATAAAAAACAGAGAAATTTTACAGATTGCCAACCTCAATTTTTATAGCTTTACAACTACATATACAAATACAGAAAAATTCATTCATTCACTCAGCAAACACCAAAAAAACTACTGAAAAGTCAACAATGCTAGGAACTGGGTATACAATGACAGAAAATAGTAGTACTTGCCTTAAGTTGCTTAAAATTAAATTGTTTAGCAAAGGAAACTACCAAAACATCAAAAGGCTGAATATTGAATGGGGAAACATATTTGTAAATGATATAGCTGATGAAGGGTTAATACGCAAATATACAAAGAACTCATACATCTCAACATCAAAAACAAAGAACTTGACTAAAAAATAAGCAGAGGATCTAAACAGACATTTTTTCAAAACAGACACAGATGGCCAACAGGTACATGAAAAAGAGCTCAACATCACTGCAAGTCAGTGATCTGCAAATCAAAACCACCATGAGCTATCACCTCACACCATTCAGTTCAGTTCAGTCGCTCAGTCGTGTCCGACTCTTTGCGACCCCATGAATCGCAGCACGCCAGGCCTCCCTGTCCATCACCAACTCCTGGAGTTCACTCAGGCTCACGTCCATCGAGTCAGTGAGGTGCCATCCAGCCATCTCATCCTCTGTCATCCCCTTCTCCTCCTGCCCCCAATCACTCCCAGCATCAGAGTCTTTTCCAATGAGTCAACTCTTCGCATGAGGTGGCCAAAGTACTGGAGTTTCAGCTTTAGCATTATTCCTTCCAAAGAACACCCAGGACTGATCTCCATCATTAGAATGGTTATTATCAAAAAGACAAGAAATAATAAGTGCTGACAGGATGCAAAGAAAAAGGACCCCTGTGAAGCGTTGGTGAGAATGTAAATTAGTGCAACCACTATGAAAAACAGTATGGAGGTTTCTCAAAAAATTAAAAATAGAACTACTATATGATCCAGTAGTCCATTTCATGGTATTTATCCAAAGAAAACAAAACACCAACTCAAAAAGATATAGGCACCCACATGTTCACTGAAGCATTGTTTACAATAGCCAAGATATGGAAGCAACCTAAGTATCCAGTCATAAGTGAATGGGGAAAGAAGTTGGTTTATACACACACAAATGCAATGGTATATCATTCAGCCATAAGAAATTAAATCTTGCCATATGCAACAATATGGATAAATCTAGAGGGTATTATAAGTAAGTCAGGCAAATACCATATGACTTCAGTCAGGCAAATACCACATGGAATCTAGAAGGGCAGGGTGTGGGGTGGTGGGGTAAAGAAGTGAAGGGGATTAACCTCCATTTATAAAATAAATAATGCATGGAGATGTAATACATAAGGAATATGGTTGATAATATAATAACTTTGTATATGGACAGATGGTTACTAGACTTAGTGATGATCACTTTAAAATGTATGTAAATGTCAAATCACTACACAACATACCTGAAACTAACATAATATTGTATATCAGTTATATTTCAATAGTAAAAAATCCTGCCCATTACCTCTAACAACAAAAAGTAAATAATCTACATTTACCTACTAAATATTAAAAACAAAAAAGTAAATAATCTACATTTACCTACTAAATATTAAACTGAATTAGTTCAAAAGCATTATAAATAGAAAATCTGATAAATTTCTGGGCTTTCTTCAGAACCAGTGTGCTTAATAATATAAACATCACTGATATAATGTTGATAAAGCTGCATGGTTCAATAGAAAGTCCAGAGGTTTAAAGTTTCATATACATGGGGGAAGAAGCCTAGCTCCATCATAATTGGTTTTTTTTACCATAGGCAAGTCATTTATTAAGTAAAATAAAGATAACAAAAATTATCTCCCATGGTTGTTGAAAGGATTAAATAATATGTCAAATGTAAAGTAAATAGCACAATGCCAGTTAAAAAAACATGTCCCCAATAACTATTAGCTCTCACATTCAAATACTTTTCAAATATCACGAAAATAGAACATCAAAAGCCTGGAATGGTCACTTTGCTTTATATTTTACTCTTAGCTAGAAAAATTAATACACTGACTTTCTATTTACTAGTAAAGATTAATGTATTCGCTCCCCTGCTAGCTCAGATGGTAAAAAACCTGCCTGCAATACGGGAGACCTAGGTTCAATCTCTGAGTCAGGAAGATCCCCTGGAGAAGGAAAGGGCAACCCACTCCAGTATTCTTGCCTAGAAAATCCCATGGACAGAGGAGCCTGAAGGGATACAGTCCATGGGGTCGCGAAGAGTCGGACACAAGTGAGTAACTAGCGTGCGCGCGCACACACACACACACACACACATTAATGTATTCAGCTTCTAATTCTCTAATAATCTTATTTATCTTTGAGAATTTGATAAAAATGATGAACTTCTTCCTCCCCAAATACCACACAGTATTTTGCATCAATATAGGGACATTAACAGGTTCTATGAAAGCTAGATTAAAAACTACATCTAGCTGTTTAAAATAAAACTAATTCAAATCGAATAAAAAAATTCAGTTATTCAGTTGTACTGGCCACATTTCAAGTACACAATAGCCACAGGGGGCTAGTTGCTACTGGATACACAGATATAAAACATCATCCCAGAAACTACCTCAGTTCTTACTCCTGAGCTGTTCTGGAGTATTTAAATAGTATGATGAGTAAAACTATTTTTCTTTAAGTTTGTTTTGTTTCATAAAATATCTAGATACCACTCTTTGTGGCAGATTCCCAAGAGGATAGAGGCTGTGACTATTTTGCCTACAAACTAGGGTCCAGCAAATAAGAAGCATTGAATAGGTATCTAATAGATGACATTATAATTTTGTTTTGATTAATCTAGCAAAAATTGACTCAGCTGGTAAAGACCAGAGCTGACAGCTGTGAATATGAGTCTGTAAATAGCTAAATTTTTTTCTAAGTAGCAGGTCAGCTTATATGTACTACCAACTGACTCCTGAAGCCAATGAAGGCTCCCTATGCTGACTTTTAATTTTTTGAACCATACATTTTGGCTAGGTTACTTGAGCAAAATTTTAAGAGCTGTCCATATCCTATTCCATTGAAGAACAGAAAAAACACATACTTACAGTTAATTATTTTTCATTATTCCTATAAGGGTTTTTCCTAGATAGTGCAATTGGGTAACTTATTTTTAAATAGTATGTATATATTCACACAGTCATTTTTAACAAATGAAACACTTTGAAAGTTCACCAAAGTTTTATAACTTAGAGATCATGGCATTAAGATTTTAGAAATGCTTTAACATATCTTGAAATCAAGTTGCTGCTATACACAGAACAGTAAAAGGTCTAATAATAATTTTGCACTTACACTGATACATTTTTTCTAACGGTATATTCATCCAAATCGTCATCAGAGCTGCTATCAGTTGCATCAGAATCCAGACCCTCTTCAACATGAGACAATAGCCCTGTGGCAGACAGTGCAAATCTTTGGATTTCTGCAGCTGTACACCGTGCAAAGCCATTTTTTGTGTCATTCCACAATTTAGTCTCTGCAGTCAATATGTTGATATCTGGCTTAATTTCAGTGCATTTAGGTAAACTGTTATCCAAAATTGTGGTAGGTTCATGAAAAATCTTTACTTTGGGGAGCTGATGTTTCACAGAAAATTTCATTTGTTGACCATAGTGCTTAACAACATGCTTTGCCAGGAGCATCTGCAAATGTTTCTGAGTTCTTCTAGCCTGGCTAAGTAAAATTTTCTGTTTGCTTACACACTGAAGTAAACGAGCATTCACTTCCTCCTCCTTTTCAGCAGCTGAGGAGCTAATAGGCACATATGAGTGGTCAGGTCCAATTTTGTTTTGAGCACGGTGCAATAAACCCTTTTTAATCTCACCACCACTAACTTTATCCAAAAGTGCATTCTTTTGGTACCATTTACAGTTTTTCAGTTGTACTTTATCTACATTAGTGTCTTTGGTTACATTTGAATCCAAAATAATTTGTACATCTGCCACGCATGGGCTTGTGGTATCTGAAAGAGGTTCCTTTTTGATGAACTCTTCAGAATGAGAATGACAAATTTTACTGAGCTGAATATTGCCGCCATTACACAGTATGTTTTTCAGCTTACTGCAGTTGGGTTCCCCTAACTTCTTTTGTTTATAATTCTCATTGTATTTATTTAACGTAGTGTTAGAACTCATTAAAAGAACTGTCTGGTAATGTTTTGAAGACTGAGGGGAGCCAAAATGTTTTAAATTCACAAAGTTAGTGTTAAGAGTAGGTTCAGGAGTTGGAAATCCCAGCATCTGAGAGAAAGTGTCTCCTTTTAGCTTTTCATCTACAGTTCTTGGACTTTCCATGCACAGCATCTTGTCTGATTCCATGGTACTTGGTAAAGATGAAAAGCAGATACCCTTTGTTGCTGCCTCCCTCAGAGCCGGGGTCATGGCGAATCCTGCAGATAATTACTGGAAACCTAAAATAATGTAAAAATAAAAGATCAAATATCAAGAAAAAAGTTTTATGCTTATACTGTTACCAAGGGCAACACTTTCAATGTCTGTGGTTAAAAAGCTAATGGAACCAAACTCTTCCTTAATTTGCCAACTCCTAACATTATCTCTACTCTTCGCTAGTTCATAAGGAATTTAATAAGGATTATTCTTCACTCTGATTATAGGCCTACTACCCAAAATTTCAATGAAAGAGGTATTGTACCTAGTACATAAAAGACAAATATTTGTGAATGCAATTATATCTCAAGATTTCTTTTTTTTTGACAATGATTAGTGATAGTCAAAAGAAAAAAAAAAATCCATCCTGGGATTCATACTTGAAAATGTGACTTGATCCCACATTTCCAAACAAAAATATAATTTTTATAAAATGTAACTGCTCAAAATTTTCATTTCTCAATTTAAACTTCACAATTTGAACAGTATTAATAACTAAAACACAGAACTGAACTACAAACAAAAAAGTATATAATTGGAAATTCCCTGGTGGTCCAGTGGTTAGAACTTGGTGTTTTCACGGCCAGGGCCTGGGTTCAATCTCTGCTCAGGGAATTAAGATCCTGCAAGCCTCGTGGCACAGCCAAAAAAAAAAAAAAAAAGTATATTATTTCACAGGTGCTAAAAAATAATGTGGTAGTGAAAACTAGCCTGATCCACAATGTGAAAATTTTTTTCTAAACAAACTCTGCAATCATTATTTTCTTTTCACAAATGGATATTCATCAGTTATCATGACAGAAGTTCTTATTCCTGCCTGAAAACACAGTGGGGAAATATAACAGATGACACTAAAGATTAACCCCATAATTGAACAAACTTCATACTATTTTATCAAAGGAAAAAGTATAAAATTACATATTCTGATATAAAAAAGGTAATTTAGTACTATTAAAAATTATGAAGATTAAAGAGTTAATGAAAACATTTTATATCATTAACAATCACACATTTTCGAAGATATTTTGGAACTACAACACTATAATTTCTGTCTCAAAGCACATGACAGTTAGTAGCCATTTAAATAGCCAAATTCACATAAGCTAAGTCCCCGGGCTTAGCTGTAACTCTAGATCCTTCATTCTTGTTTAAAAACACAAAAGCAAAATCATATTCTCTGCAAAGACTAACAAGAATTATCAAAAGGAAAAAAAAGGCACAAAATGTCTATGAAATTAGAATAAAAATTTATACACAGGGTTAAAAGTGACAGACTAGAAGAAATTTGCAACATATATCAGCAAAGGATTAGTATCCAGAATATAAAGAACTCCTAGAAATGAGCAAAAGTTACAACAGTCAGATACTTCAGAGATGATGACCGCCAAACGGTCATTAAACATATACTCAATTGTAACAGTAATAAAGGAAATGTAGATTAATAAAGCAAGAGATGAGTTTTCTAATCAAATTGAAAAGAGAGTTTTAAGTCTCAAAATATCACTTACCATGGGAATGTGGGTAAATAAGACTTCTCACATCTATCTGAACCATAATTTGATGCTAATTTGACAATAATGTGGAGAGGTGCACAAGAGATCAGTGTTTGTATGAGAAAACCACTCTTTCAAAGTAACCTACATATCTAACAATAAGAGAATGGCCATTAAAACATGATGGAATGCTAGACAGTGGTTAAAAAATGAACGACCTAGATCTATATGTATCAATATGGACAAACCTCAAAAACAAAATAATTTTTTAAAAAATGGTGCAGAATATATATACTATGGTGCAGTGGTGGCGGTTTAATCGCTCAGTTGTGTCCAACTCTTTGTGATCCAATGGACTGTAGCCCATGGGATCCTCTGTCCATGGGATTCCGCAGGCAAGAATACCGGAGTGGTTGCCATTTCCTTCTCCAGGGGGATCTTCCCGACCCAGGGATTGAACCCAAGTCTCCTGCATTGCAGGCAGATTCTTTATCAACTGAGCTATGAGAGAAGCCCATACTATGGTACCATATAAATAAAATACAAACACAAAACCATACCATATTTATGTATATAAGTGTGTGTTTAAATGTTTACAAGAACAAAAGAGGAACCAGAAAAATACCCACCAAAGCTGTAACAGTAGTCAGGTAAGTTGCATGAAACAGAACTAAGAGTGCTGCTTTAAGACAAGTTGAATTTTAACTATAATATCTTATTACTTAGGGGAAAAAGATTCAGTGAAAAATGAACAAATGTTAATGGTTGTTAATTCTCTGAGATAAAAATATTTGCCTTTTTTATATTTTACTGTTCAATGTCTCAAAAAATAAAGAGATTTCTGTATAATTTTCTGTGTCAAAATTTATATACTTTTATATGTCTCAAAAATAATAAGTCCTATTTATAAAAGATTTTCAATTTTTCCAAATGCAAAACAAATAGGAAAAAAATAACCAGATATTGGGTTTTCTTTTAAAAAATATATTTTGCACTTTTATGAAAAACAGGAAAATAGTAAAAAAGCTAGCACTGGGAAATTTTTTTTCAAGATTCAATCTGTCACTTAATGCAATGACCATAACTTCTAATTTATAGATATCAACAATTGTGTTTAGATAATTACATTGCTCTCTGAGGGAAACTCCCCTAATCACAGTTCTCTCTGAGGCAGTTATACTCAAAAGATACTATACTCTATCCCCTGCTGCTGCTGCTGCTAAGTCACTTCAGTCGTGTCCGACTCTGTGTGACCCCATAGAATACTCTATCCCCGAATTACCCACATTTTCTCCTTAGAAATTTGAAAAGGGTGTGAAGTATGTAATCAAAGTGGTAGGCAACAGGGACAGGGGTGAAATAACGAGAAGCAGTGGATTTCTTATGCCCTGGGATTCCCTGGTAGCTCAGAAGGTAAAGCGTCTGCCTGCAGTGCAGGAGACCTGGGTTCGACCCCTGGGTTGGGAAGATCCCCTGGAGAAGGAAATGGCAACCCACTCCAGTACTCTTGTCTGGAAAATTCCATGGGCTCAGGAGCCTGGTAGGCTACACAGTCCATGGGATCACAAAGAGTCGGACACGATTGAGTGACTTCAGTTTCAGTTTGGATAAACTAGAGATAAGGGAAAACTAAAACTAAGCAGAAAAAGATACACAGATTATTAGATAAGAACTAGAGTTGATAGAAAAAAGAGAAAACAAAGAAATGTAGACATTGAAAGTGGCTAAGAAACATTTATCGTAGAGAACTAGAATAAACCATACACACAAAAAACTCTGTAAGATATCTAGGGCTTACTTGGTATGTTAGGCAGCTTCTAAAATGATCTTAATAATCCCAGTTTCCTGGTATTCATGTCTTTGTGTAATCCTTTCTTCTTGAGTGTGGAGTGGATTTATTGACTTCAGTGTAGACTGGATTTAGTGACATTCTTTTCTAGCAAATAGAATGTAAAAGAGATAATGGGATGCCACTTTTAAAATTAGGTTACAAAGAGACCGTGGCTTCCATCTCATCACTCCCTCACACTAAAGAACACTAACTGCCATGCTGTGAGCTGAAAGACTCTCATGGCAAAGAACTACTGACTTCAGCCAACAGAGAGCAATGACCGAAAGCCTGTCAACAGTCATGCCAGTGATCTGAGAAGCAGATCCATCCTCATTCCAGCCTTCAGATGCCTGCAGCGCTAACACCTTGACTGCAGCCTTGTGAGAAACTTTGAGCTAGAGGCACTCAGCAAAGCCATGCCTAGATTCTTGACCCATTGAAACTGTGAAATAGATGTTTTAAACCATAAAATTATGGATTAATGTGCTACATGCTACGTGCTACATTAGTTCAGTTCAGTTGCTCAGTTGTGTCCAACTCTTTGCAACCCCATGGACTGCAGCACGCCAGGCCTCCCTGTCCATCACCAACTCCTGGAGTTTACTCAAACTCATGTCCATTGAGTCGGTGATGCCATCCAACCATCTCAACCTCCGTCATCCCCTTCTCCTCCTGACTTCAATCTTTCCCAGGATCAGGGTCTTTTCAAGAGAGTCAGTTCTTTGCATCAGGTGGCCAAAGTACTGGAGTTTCAGCTTCAACATCAGTCCTTCCACTGAATATTCAGGACTGATTTCCTTTAGGATGGACTAGTTGGATCTCCTTGAAGTCCAAGGGACTCTCAAGAGTCTTCTCCAACACCACAGTTCAAAAGCATCAATTCTTTGGCACTCAGCTTTCTTTATAGTCCAGCTCTCACATCCATAAATGACTACTGGAAAAACCATAGCCTTAACTAGATGGAACTTTGTTGGCAAAGTAATGTCTCTGCTTTTGAAGATGCTATCTAGGTTGGTTGTAACTTTCCTTCCAAGGAGTAAGCATCTTTTAATTTCATGGCTACAGTCACCATCTGCAGTGATTTTGGATCCACAAAAATAAAGTCAGCCAGTGTTCCCACTGTTTCTCCATCTATTGGCCATGAAGTGATGGGACCAGAGGCCATGATCTTTGTTTTCTGAATATTAAGCTTTAAGCCAACTTTTTCACTCTCCTCTTTCACTTTCATCAAGAGGCTCTTTAGTTCTTCACTTTCTGCCATAAGGGTAGTGTCATCTATATGTTACTGATACTTCTACCGGCAATGTTGATTCCAGCTTGTGCTTCATCCAACCGGGCATTTCTCATGATGTATTCTGCATTTGAGTTAAATAAGCATGGTGACAAAATACAGCCTTGATGTATTCCTTTTCGTATTTGGAACCAGTCTGTTGTTCCATATCCAATTCTAACTGTTGCTTCCTGACCTGCATAGAGATTTCTCAAGAAGCAGGTCAGGTGGTCTGGTATTTCCATCTCTTTCAGAATTTTCCACAGTTTATAGTGATCCACACAGTCAAAGGCTTTGGCACAGTCAATAAAGCAGAAATAGATGCATTTCTGGAACTCTCTTGCTTTTTCCATGATCCAGCGGATGTTGGCAATTTGATCTCTGGTTCCTCTGCCTTTTCTAAAACCAGCTTGAACATCTGGAAATTCATAGATCACGAATTGCTTAAGCCTGGTTTGGAGAATTTTGAGTATTACTTTACTATCGTGTGAGATGAGTGCAACTGTGTGGTAGTTTGAGCATTCTTTGGCATTGCCTTTCTTTGGGATTGGAATGAAAACTGACCTTTTCCAGTGCTGTGGCCACTGCTGAGTTTTCCAAATTTGCTGGCATATTGAGTGCAGCACTTTCACAGCATCATCTTTCAGGATTTGAAATAGCTCAACTGCAATTCCATCACCTCCACTAGCTTTGTTCATAGTGAGGCTTCCTAAGGCCCACTTGACTTCACATTCCAGGATGTCTGGCTCTTGGTGAGTGATCACACCATCATGCTTATCTGGGTCATGAAGATCTTTTTTGTGCAGTTCTCTGTATTCTTGCCACCTCTTCTTTATATTTTCTGCTTCTGTTAGGTTGATACCATTTCTGTCCTTTATTGGGCCTATCTGTGCATGAAATGTTCCCTTGGTATCTCCAATTTTCTTGAAGTGATCTATAATCTTTCCCATTCTATTGTTTTCCTCTATTTCTTTGCATCGATCACTGAAGAAAGCTTTCTTATCTCTCCTTGCTATTCTTTCGAACTCTGCATTCAGATGCTTATATCTTTCCTTTTCTCCTTTGCTTTTGGCTTCTCTTCTTTTCACAGCTATTTGTAAGGCCTCCCCAGACAGCCATTTTGCTTTTTTGCATTTCTTTTTCTCGGGGATGGTCTTGATCCCGGTCCCCTGTACAATGTCATGAACCTCTGTCCATAGTGCATCAGGCACTCTATCAGATCTAGTACCTTAAATCTATTTCTCACTTCTACTGTATAATCATTAGGGGTTTGATTTAGGTCATACCAGAATGGTCTAGTGGTTTTCCCTACTTTCTTCAACTTAATTCTGAATTTGGCAATAAGGAGTTCATGATCTGAGCCACAGTCAGCTCCCAGTCTTGTTTTTGCTGACTGTATAGAGCTTCTCCATCTTTGGCCACAAAGAATATAATCAATCTGATTTAGGTGTTGAACATCTGGTGATGTCCATGTGTAGAGTCTTCTCTTGCATTGTTGGAAGAGGGTGCTTGCTATGACCAGTGTATTCTCTTGGCAAAACTCTATTAGCCTTTGTGCTGCTTCATTCTGTACTCCAAGGCCAAATTTGACTGTTACTCCAGGTGTTTCTTGAATTCCTACTTTTGCATTCCAGTCTCCTATAATGAAAAGGACATCTTTTTGGGTGTTAGTTCTAGGTCTTGTAGGTCTCATAGAACCTTTCAACTTCAGTTTCTTCAATATTACTGGTCCAGGTATAGACTTGGATTACCATGATTTTGAATGTTTTGCCTTGGAAACGAACAGAGATCCTACTGTTGTTTTTGAGATTGCAGCCAAGTACTGCATTTTGGACCCTTTTGTTGACTATGATGGCTACTCCATATCTTCTAAGGGATTCTTGCCCACAGTAGTAGATATAATGGTCATCTGAGTTAAATTCACCCTTTCAGGTCCATTTTAGTTCACTGATTCCTAAAATGTCGACATTCGCTCTTGCCATCTCCTGTTTGACTGCTTCCAATTTGCCTTGATTCGTGGACCTAACATTCTAGGTTCCTATGCAATATTGCTCTTTACAGCATCAGACCTTGCTTCCATCACCAGTCATATCCACAACTGGGTGTTGTTTTTGTTTTGGCTCCATCCCTTTGGCCTGCTACAAAGCAATATGTAATTAATGCACTGGGGTTTAAAGATTTGGGGATTTTGGACTCTGGAAGGTCTAGCCATATCACATTTCCTGTTCTAGTATTTCCATTAAGTTTTTCTGTATTTTATTCTCAAGTGAGTCTTTATTAATAAAAAAAAAAAAAAAAAAAAAACACCAAAACCCTAGCCTGAAAGTCTCTCTACTTTGCAACCAAAAGAACTTCACAAAAATGTCAGTCTCCTATCATTAAAAAAGGTTAAACTATGTTCATGTAGTTTTAGTGTAAGACACAAATCCATTTATTCCAACTTTTTAATTAAACATATAATCATTATGCATAATGTTTACTGAGCATTCTAAACTCTACCACTTCTAACTACCTCCACATGACATAAGCAACTACACTTATTACTAACATTTCAACTGCTTGAACTTTTCACTATTTTGTTAACTACTCTGTCTTCAGCATGCAAAAGTATCTGAGATATAGCAGATACTCAATAAATATTTGGTAAGAAAAAAAAAGTGGTTGCCATTACACTTAAAATCCAAATTTGTTCTTATTATGGCCTACAAAGTTCTTCACTATCAAGTCCCTGACTACTTCGCTTCCTAGTAACTTTCTCCACAGGTTGTTACATTCCATAAACACTGGCCTCTGTGCTATTCTTGAAACACACCAAACAAGTCCTTGCTCAGAGACTTCGTATTTGCCATTCTCTCAGTCTGGAACAATTTTCCACATATAAGATGGCTGGCTCCCTCACTTCATTCATGTTTCTGCTCTAAAGTCACCTCCTCAGAGAGTCCTACCTTAACTAGTTATTTAAAATAGCCCTAGCACCTCATTTCATGAGTCTCCATCCCCCTACACTGTTACATTGAGCCTCAGAACACTAATATCAGAACCTGACACTATATTACATTCTAGGAAATAATATAATTCAAGGGAAGAACTCAGTTTTGTTCAATGTTCTAATCTGCAGCACTTAAAACAATGTCTGGTACATAATAATTGTCAGATATTTGTTGGCTGAATAAACAGTCATAATTTTTAAAGGTATTCCAGAACTTATGTAGTAACAACATCTATTTCAGTTATCATTTTTAAAATAAATCATTGAAATCTACCATATCAAAAGACTAAAAAAAAAAATTAAAAGCATTTGACAAAATCTAGTGTCTGTTCATCAGAGAAGGCAATGGCAACCCACTCCAGTACTCTCGCCTGGAAAATCCCATGGACGGAGGAGCCTGGTTGGCTGCAGTCCATGGGGTCGCTAAGAGTCAGACATGACTGAGTGACTTCACTTTCACTTCTCACTTACATGATTGGAGAAGGAAATGGCAACCCACTCCAGTATTCTTGCCTGGAGAATCCCAGGGACAAAGGAGCCTGTTGGGCTGCCGTCTATGGGGTCGCACAGAGTCGGACACGACTGACGCGATTTAGCAGCAGCAGCAGCAGCAGTGTCTGTTCATAATCAGGAAAAAAACTCAGCAAACCAGGAAAAAGGGAAATTGCTTAACCTGACAAGGAACATTACACAAAAGCCTAGCGACAACTTCATGGTTATGATGAAAGACTGAATACTTTAATTGTTAAGACTGGGAATGAGGCAAGGTGTCTGTTCTCATTACTCCTATTCATCATCATCACATTGGAGGTCCTAATTAGTGGGACAGATGAAGGAAAAGAAACAAGAGTCACATATATCTGGAAAGTAAAACTGTGTCTACTCATTGATGACATGATTTTCTACATAGAAAATTCCATGGACACATGATCACTCACTCAGCTGTGTCCGACTCTTTGCAACTCTATGAACCATAACCCCACCAGGCTCCTCTGTTCATGGGATTTCCCAAGCAAGACTACTGGAGTGGGTTGCCATTTCCTTCTCCAGGGAATCTTCTTGACCCAGGGCCCTTCTTCTTCTTGACCTCTGTCTCCTGCATTGCAGGCGGATTCTTTACCACTGAGCCACCTGGAAAGCCCTAAAGGGATCTGTAAAAAAGCTCCTAGATCTAATGCACTTACCAAGGTAGCAGATAAAAAAGTCAAGACACAAAAATCACTTGTATTTCTAAATATTGGAAATGAAAAAAAAAAAAAAACAGAAATAGAAAATTTTAAAACAGTGTTAATTTCAATAGCTTAAAAATATTAAATACTGAGCTGTCAATCTAACAAAAAATGTGCAGGATCTACCCACTAGAAAAAACCACCACCACACAGAGTATATCATGTGAAACGCTGGGCTGGATGAATTACAAGCTGGAATGAAGACTGCCAGGAGAAATATCAATAACCTCAGATATGCAGATGATACCATTCTAATGGCAGAAAGTGAAGAAGAAATAAGAACCTCTTGATGAGAGTGATGGAGGAGAGTGAAAAGCTAGCTTAAAACTCAAAAAACTAAGATCACGGCATCTGGTCCCATCACTTCATGGCAAATAGATGGGGAAACAATGGAAATAGGGACAGGCTTTATTTTCTTGGGTTCCAAAATCACTGCAGATGGTGACTGCAGCCATGTAATTCAGACATTTGCTCCCTGGAACAGAAGCTATGATAAACCTAGACAGTGTATTAAAAAGGAGAGACATCACTTTGCTGACAAAGGTACATATAGTCAAAGCTATAGTTTTTCCGGTAGTTATGTATGGATGTGAAAGCTGGAAAATAAAGAACACTGAGCACTGAAGAATTGATGCTTTCTTACTGTGGTCCTGGAAAAGACTCTTGAGAATCCCTTGAACAGCAAGGAGATCAAACCAGTCAATCCTAAAGGAAATCAACCCTGAATATTCATTGGAAGGATTGATGCTGAAGCTCCAATACTTTGGTCATCTGATGAGAAGAGCCAAATCGTTGGAAAAGACCCAGATGCTGAGAAAGACTATGGGCAGGAGGAGATCAGGACGACAGAGGATGAGATGGCATCACTGATTCAATGGACATGAGTTTGAGCAAATTCCGGTAGATAGTGAAGGACAGGGAAGTCTGCAGTATGCTGCAGTCCATGGGGTCCATGTCAGACACAACTTAGCGTCTGAACAAGAAGATTGTTCATGGATTAATTATTCAATATTGTTGCAATGTTAATTCTCCTTAAACTGATATATAGATTTAACACAGTCCCATTCAAAATCTTGGAAGGAATTTTGTTAATATCAATAAGCTGATTCAAAAATTTGTATGGAGCATTTCCCAGATGGTCCAGTGCTAAAGAGTCTGCTTGCCAATGCAGGAGACACAGGTTTGAGCCCTGGTTCAGAAAGATTTCACATACTACAGAGCAACTAAGCCCACGAGCCACACTACTCAGCTTGTGCGCTGCAAATGCTGAAGTTCACATGCCTAGGGCCCCTGAGCCCATCCAACAAGAAAAGCCACCACAATAACAAGCCCATGCAAAGCAACTAAGAGTAGCCCATGTGCAGCAAGTAAAGACCCCATGCAGCCAAAAGTAAATAATCAACAAATTTTTAAAATTTTGTATGGAAACAGAAAGGAACCAGAATAGCCAAAACAAGAATGAAGCTAAAGTACTCATAATGCCTATCTATCTAATGGACACAGATCAATAGGAAAAAATAGAGAGCTGTTCCACAGGTATACAGTCAATTGATTTCTGACAAAGATGTAATGGCACTTCAATGCAGAAAGATGGTTTTTAAACAAATGCTCTGGAACAATAAGGTACTCATCTGCAAAATTCTGAGCCTTAACCCATACCTCATACCTTATACAAAAACAGTCACATACATCAGAATGGATAGACCTAAATGTAAAACTTAAAGCCATAAAATGTCTAGAAAAATATAGGAGAAAATCTTTGTGATATTGGATTGGGCAAAGTTTTTTTTTTTAACTATGACACAAAAACATTCATAAGAGAAAAAATTGGTAACTTGGACTTCCTCAAAATTAAAATAAACAATAAAATAAACATCTAAAACTCTTTAAAATATAACAATTGAGGAGCCTTTGACATAAATATACAAAAGGTAGTATGTCTAGGAATTAGTGGAAATCAGATGTGCATACTCCTGAAAGTCACTGAGTTTACAATTCAGGTTAACTCAGAAAAATGGTTTCAACTATTACACAGTTTTAAATTGTAACCATTTTCATCTGTGTATTATTTCCTCTTATGCATAATAGACAACTATTTAGAGGCAGAGCACATGAAGAACACTGATTTGAGAGCATAAAATAATAATTCTGCTACTTCACCTCAAGATACCTTCACTAGTTCCATAAGCTGTATTCCATATGATCAAAATTATTTTATAACATCTAAAAGGTATCTCCAGTATTTTGGAAGCCAATTTAAGACACTGAGAATAACTACAAAACCATCTGATTTTCATTTGGGTATAAATCCATCCATACCACGACAACTTATTTATAGAGAAGTGCTTGTGACTGGCAGCTGAAAATCTATTTCATCTTTTAAAAACAAAACAAAACATTTCCCCAAAAAAACATGGAAATGTTAACCAGTTGACTTTTTAAAAGCATAAAATGAAGAAATTTATTTTTTCTCAGAAATATAGTTTTGTCTATTTCTGGTGAAGCTGAATTTATTTATTTTTTGTTGTTTAATCGCTGCTGCTGCTAAGTCGCTTCAGTCATGTCAGACTCTGTGCGACCCCATAGACGGCAGCCCACGAGGCTTCCCCGTCCCTGGGAATCTCCAGGCAAGAACACTGGAGTGGGTTGCCATTTCCTTCTCCAGGCGATCTTCCCAAACCGAGGGACTGAACCCACATCTACTGCATTGCAGGCAGATTCTTTACCACTGAGCCACCAGCGAAACCCACCTTCATTAAAAGTATATTTGATCTAAGATCAAACATTAAACCATTCAGTTAATGCACACAATAATGGAGAAGCATGTTAAGAGACACTATGTTGGTACTAGAAAGATGGTAGTGAGCATGAAAAGGTCTCTATTTCTTACAGAGCTTACAATCTATCCAGCAAATGGTAGACAGAGAATACACAAATAAGAAAATAAACAGATAAGAAGTAAATAGGGGTCTCATTGTCTTTATAAAAATCAAGTAGAGTAACAGAGCATGAGTTTGTTGCAGTAGGAGTTAACATAGATTTGAAGATGAAAGAAGTCTCTTGATGACATCTGCTCTAAGACTCAGTTCAGTTGCTCAGTCCTGTCCGACTCTGCAACCCCATGAATCGCAGCATGCCAGGCCTCCCTGTCCAACACCAACTCCTGGAGTTCACTCAGACTCAAGTCCATCGAGTCAGTGATGCCATCCAGCCATCTCATCCTCTGTTGTCCCCTTCTCCTCCTGCCCCCAATCCTCCCAGCATCAGGGTCTTTTCCAATGAGTCAATTCTTCGCATGAGGTGGCCAAAGTATTGGAGTTTCAGCTTTAGTATCATTCCCTCCAAAGAAATCCCAAGGCTGATCTCCTTCAGAATGGACTGGTTGGATCTCCTTGCAGTCCAAGGGACTCTCAAGAGTCTTCTCCAACAAAACAGTTCAAAAGCATCAAGTCTTCGGTGCTCAGCTTTCTTCACAGTCCAACTCACACATCCATACATGACCACTGGAAAAACCATAGCCTTGACTAGACGGACCTTTGTTGGCAAAGTAATGTCTCTGCTTTTCAGTATGCTGTCTAGGTTGGTCATAACTTTTCTTCCAAGGAGTAAGCATCTTTTAATTTCATGGCTGCAATCACCATCTGCAGTGATTTTGTAGCCCCCCAAAATAAAGTCTGACACTGTTTCCACTGTTTCCCCATCTCTTTGCCATGAAGTGACGGGACCAGATGCCAACGATGTTCATTTTCTCAATGTTGAGCTTTAAGACAACTTTTTCACTCTCCTCTTTCACTTTCACCAAGAGGCTTTTTAGTTCCTCTTCACTTTCTCCCATAAGGGTGGTGTCATCTGCATATCTGAGGTTATTGATATTTCTCCCGGAAATCTTGATTCCAGCTTCTGCTTCTTCCAGCCCAGCATTTCTGATATTTACATTAGTACAAATAAAAAGTCTTGCCCTGTTGTCTCCAAAATGCTTCCATTAGTGACTTAATCTTTAAGATTGATAAATCATATTTAAGAAATTTAGCACTAATTAAACACAATCTAATCCCTTGGACATCATGAGATATAGTAAATACTATCATTTTATTGCTGTTTAGTCATTTATTGCTGTTTAGTCACTTAGTCACGTTTGACTCTTGTGACCCCATAGTCTGTAGCCCACCTTGCTTCTCTGTCCATGGGATTTTCCAGGCAAGAATACTGGAGTGGGTTGCCATTTCCTTCTCCTGGGCATCTTCCCAACCCAGGGACTGAACCTGCATCTCCTACATTGGCAGGTAGATTCTTTATCACTAAGCTACCAGGGAAGCCCAATATCATCATGTCATCTCTCAAAAGCTGCATGTACATAGTGAGATAATTATATCAATAATTATTGAGTTGATCCTGACATTAGTAACCAGGTCTTTACAACTACTATTTAAGTATATGCAGGTCACATATACCAAATAAGTTTTGGCATTTGAGCTAAAGAAAATCAAAAGTTTGCCAATCTAGTCCATTTTCAGAGCTGAAACTAAAAATTTAGACAATCTAAATAAGACCCACCCATCCTCCTGAGAATAAACATTAACAATTAAAAAACGAATCTGATTTTCCAACCCCTAAAATACTACTCCAGATTTAATGCAAAAAAGCAAAATGGCTGTCTGGGGAGGCCTTACAAATAGCTGTGAAAAGAAGAGAGGCGAAAAGCAAAGGAGAAAAGGAAAGATATAAGCACCTGAATGCAGAGTTCCAAAGAATAGCAAGAAGAGATAAGAAAGCCTTCTTCAGCGATCAATGCAAAGAAATAGAGGAAAAGAACAGAATGGGAAAGACTAGAGATCTCTTCAAGAAAATTAGAGATACCAAGGGAACATTTCATGCAAAGATGGGCTCGATAAAGGACAGAAATGGTCTGGACCTAACAGAAGCAGAAGATATTAAGAAGAGGTGGCAAGAATACAATTATTTAACTTCTATGCAGAGTACATCATGAGAAACGCTGGACTGGAAGAAGCACAAGCTGGAATCAAGATTTCCGGGAGAAATATCAATAACCTCAGATATGCAGATGACACCACCCTTATGGCAAAAAACAAAGAGGAACTAAAAAGCCTCTGATGAAAGTGAAAGAGGAAAGCAAAAAAGTTGGCTTAAAGCTCAGCATTCAGAAAACAAAGATCATGGCATCCGGTCCCGTCACTTCATGGGAAATAGATGGGGAAACAGTGGAAACAGTGTCAGACTTTTTTTTGGGGGCTCCAAAATCACTGCAGATGGTGACTGCAGCCATGAAATTAAAAGATGCTTACTCCTTGGAAGAAAAGTTATGACCAACCTAGATAGTATATTCAAGAGCAGAGACATTACTTTGCCGACTAAGATCTGTCTAGTCGAGGCTATGGTTTTTCCTGTGGTCATGTATGGATGTGAAAGTTGGACTGTGAAGAAAGCTGAGTGCCGAAGAATTGATGCTTTTTAACTGTTTTGTTGGAGAAGACTCTTGAGAGTCCCTTGGACTGCAAGGAGATCCAACCAGTCCTTTCTGAAGGAGATCAACCCTGGGATTTCTTTGGAAGGAATGATGCTAAAGCTCAAACTCCAGTACTTTGGCCACCTCATGCGAAGAGCTGACTCACTGGAAAAGACTCTGATGCTGGGAAGGATTGGGGGCAGGAGGCGAAGGGGACGACCGAGGATGAGATGAGTCGATGGCATCACGGACTCGATGGATGTGAGTCTGAGTGAACTCCGGGAGATGGTAAGGAACAGGGAGGCCTGGCGTGCTGCGATTCATGGGGTCGCAAAGAGTCAGACACGACTGAGCGACTGAACTGAACTACATTCTAGCATGCATATGTATATTCCATAAAGCCCATGAAAAATATCATATCAATATCTAACCCCGATATTAAATGTATTCTCTCAACTGAAATATGGATAATCCTAATTCTCTTCAATGCAACAATATAAACTAGGAATAAAAGTAGCATAAAGAAAGCAGATTCATCCTTAAGTTAAAAGAAAGTGAAAAGACTACCAACAGAAGTGAGAACTCTGAAGCAGAGACAAACATTAAATTGTTTTCAAACTTATAACTTTAATGTGTTTCATATAGTCAATCCATTATAGTAACATTGAAGGAGCACGAAAAAAGCGTAACTTCTTTTAGGAAAATCTGAGCAGCTCTTTCAAACATTACTGAAATACAATGGGGCTAAAGTTCCGAATGTGTAACTCATAATGTTAAATTAAGTCAGTTAAACCAATTAAGTCAATGAAAGTAATGAGAAAGAATCTATATTGGTATAACTTTATTCCTGAAAGATACAGGAATTACTGGAACATGCAAATACAAAATACACTGCTGTGTTTTCAAGATTTCTTTATGCCACAAATGGGCATTTTCAAATTACAGCAGAAAGCACTGCAGTAATTGGCATGACCAAGGTACAGTTAGCTCAGTACATTGTATTCAATAATGTTTATAGCTAGAACTCCTTCCACTTTGAAAACTATGCCTAAAAAGGAATTCTCTTTGAAGACTAAAGGAATTTAATTAAAGATAAAGCCACTTGGGTGGCCACATAACACATCAAACAGATCATAGTTCAAACTTTAAGCAGAATTATTACTATTCAGTTACAAAAGCATGACTCATAGGAATATAGATGAAGAGTCATGTTTTTTCTGTGTACATCAACTTAGATCCAGAAATTCACATTAAAATTTAGCACTATCACATTTGCTTATTATATACATTTTAGCTTCAACTTAATTTCAAGTGGTTAAACACTGATCAATGACCTACTATCAAATAAAAACAAATTTTTAATTACTTTAAACATGCTTGAAAATTCTTGAAGAACCAGAAATAATAAATTAAAAGTTCATTAGAAATGTAACAAAGCCTTAATATTATAAATGAATGCATTTTTCCCAATTTTGCAAGAGAACTGTCACCTTCATACAGAAAAGTGTTCCTAAAAATATTACCAAGTATTTAGAAACTTTCATGATAAATTGTCCTCAGATTTCCATTACAGACTGTCTACAGGCAAGCACAATACCATTTTTTAACCCTTGCTGATTTGTTTATCTCACATAGAATAACAAGCACAGTTCAGTGAAATCTCTTCAGAACATGTAACCAGGAAAAAAAAAAACAACCTTTCAGAAATGAATACACTTTCCTTGCCTTTCTAAATCAAACATACTGAAAGTAAGACTGTATTGATGACTGATAGATCATCACTAATGTACCATATTCCATTATAGTCCTTTAATATATTAATAGTAAGGACTTTAAGGCTAGAGGTGTAACAGATGATATGTTTTAAAGTCAGTAAACTGGTTGCTAATTTCCTACTGATTGTCACTTCAGTTGCAAGCAGTTTCATTTCTTCATTGCTGATTGTAACCTGAAGAATACAATCAATAAACAATCTTCTACACCTGAAAGAAAGCTTTTGGCCTCTATCAACTAATATGGTACAGACAATGTAAAAAAACAGGAAGAGAGATAACTGAATAAGTAAAAATTACTCATAAATAAGATTTACGTGGTACATTAAAGATAGGCTTTGTTTTTAGTTGCTAAGTCGTGTCCAACTCTTTACTGACCCCACCAAGTATAGCCCACCAGGCTCCTCTGTCCATGGGATTTCCCAGGCAAGGATACTGCAGTGGGTTGCCATTTCCTTCTCCAGAGGATCTTCCCAACCCAGGGACTGAACACAAGTCTCCTGTATTGCAAGGACATTCTTTGCCACTTTGCCACCAGGAAAGCCCCAGTTTCAAGGCAGTAAAAGATGTTATAGGCAATTCACAGATGTGCTATCAAGAGCATCTATATAATGAAGCAAAGTAGCTTCAGACACTAGGCTCTTTTCCTTTAAACACAAAAAGACTGGCTTTTTCCCTTTAAACACAGAAAAGGCTACAAGTAAATCTGGAACAATTGAAGTAAAATTTGTAATCGAATTCCACAAGAGACAGTTGAATGAATAAAGGAAATGAAATAGTCTAAGTTATTATGACAAATGGCATCAAAACTGGATGGAGTTACTGAATAATGCAGCAGTTGCACAACGGGAAGTCACTGGCAGACAACTGTGATAGATCAAGAGGCCCCCCCCCACCCCGCCCCAAACAGAGAAGTACTCAAAGTAATGAATAAAACAATAAGAGTATATTGCCAATAAAGTACTCCTAAACTAAGATAAAAAAGCAAGATATAATTTCCTGAAAAATTTCAGAGATCAAAAAGATAAATATTAATAGTCAACTTGCAAGTGTTTATTAAGCATCAACTATGTAATCTGCAGTATATCAAATATGAAATATATTCCTCTTCCACAAGGGGCTTCTAAGAAAATAAAACACATATATCACAGACACACATGAAAAAAAATTTATGCTAATGAAAGCAAGTTCTTTTGTTTTATTGCTAATACCAGATGATGAATAAAGATGTAATACGAGGCATGCTCATACACTAGATGAGTATTAAACAATACTCTGGAAGGTAATTTGGTGATGTTACAAGAGCCTTAAAACACACACACTTCCACCAATAATTCCTCTTTTACAAATCTAGGAGAAATTTTTTTCCAAAGCTTTACATAAAAGGCTGTATTCTCTGTAGTGAAATTTATATCAGCAAAACATTAGAAACATCCCAAACATCTGCCAACAGGAAAAATTTTAAATATGATAGTTATACGATATAACACTGAGCTTCCAAAAATAATTTTTTCAAAGACTAAGGACATGGAACAGTTTATGAGGTAAAGTTAAAATACCACATAATCCTAGTTTTAGGAAAACTATGCAAATATTCATTGACACATAGAAATATAAATTATTTGTATTTTTATTATCTGCACCTGTTTTCTTTCTCCAAGTTATTTTACAAGATTTAAAAACAAGCAATTATTATTTGAAAAGGTAAGTAACACATATACACAGAGTAAATGTTAAAAAAAAAAAAATCAGTGGGATACAACTGGCCTGGATTTAGAAAAATTTCATGTAAAGTTAACCCAGAAGGGCTGTGTAAAAGTAGTAATGATTATCTAGATTAAAACTATGAGAAATGACAGAACCCTTGACACCGATCTGATTAAGTGGAAAAAATGAGAGAATCAATGATAACAATTACAACAGATTTTAAAGACATTCAAATATACGCTATTTCATCATTTATATTCTCCTAAGATACTGGCTTAAAAAAAAGGACTTCTGTTATAAAAACGTATTATCTGTCAATTTCTGTATGTGTAGTGTTAATAAAGATTATAAACACTTTTACTAACACAAAGCATTTGATTCTCTTAACAACCTCTTAGCAAGGACAGTATTACGAAACTATTTAGAAGAGGAAACAGAATCGGAGAGGTTGTAACTTGCCCAAACAAGCCAGTAAGAACTGGAAACAGCAGAGACGACTCACTGCTAAGCCTTTCTCAAGCAATCCACAGTTCAGAACACCAGGTTTTCTGCTAATGTTTAATTATTTTTAGAGCCACTTCTTCCTAGTCAAAAACACTGTCGATTTTGTCTACAGTAGTGGTAAATATCTTAGGCTTTATTGCTAACAAACCTGCCCCATCCCGCGGTATTAAAAAATATATATATATATCCCACTGACCCAAACTCAGCATGAAGTTAAGCAAACTGGTTAGGACGGACGAAGGAAAGACGAAAGAACTATCCTCTTAAATCTCGCCAGTTGACCAAAGTTTGGATTATCAAAAAGTAAAGAGTAACTAACACCTGCTCACCCTAAACAGAAAAACCCACGCAGCAACAAAGACCAGCACAACCAAATATAAAAAAAAAAAAAAAAAAATTTAAGTAACATGCTTTCCACAGTTAAAAAAACAAAGTCTATCCCCGTAGACCGCTGATGCGAGGGGAAAAGAGTGAATCTAAACGGAGAAGAGCGAAAGTGGGCAATGAACGAACCAAATAGTACTAGTAAGAGAACACCACAAGAAGGTCCATCCAGTGCCTTTCCTCCCTGTAAAGCTAGCCTCTTCCTTTCCAGTAGTTTAATAATCGGAACACTGTCTTCTATTTCTTGCTACCAAACACCAAACATCCTCAAGTTTTCCGGCAATACATCAATCCCTTCACAAACTTGGAAACACCATTCCTCAACAATTTCCTAGATTCCCCTCCATCCCACGTAATTCTAAAGGCCAAATCAACGTCTGCCTAGATAAAGTGGAAACAAGTAAAACAACGGTCCCATCTAATACAAACAGGTCCGCCCTCAGAGATTCCCCAAAACAGGCGTCACCACAACCACATTCAGCGAGGCGCGGCCGCCGAGGCAAGGGGCGGACCCGGGCGACCACGTGTTCGGCCCTCTGCGCACGCGCCAGCCAAAACAAAAGGGAGGACAGCCAAGCCCCGCCCCTGCCCCCACGTGACCAAGTCTAGATCCGCCCCTCCCCTCCCTCCACCCCTTTCCTCCCCTTAGCTCTGCCAAGGCTGTTAGGTTTAGCCGTTTAAATTTGGCTGCGGTCCGACCCTACCCTAGAGCGCGATCCTGTGCCGGGACCCAGAGTCCAACAGCTCGGAAGATTCGGGGGGCGAAGGGGCTGCCGGTCGGTCGCCTGGCCCGCAAGTCCACCCAGCGGTCTTCTCCGCTCTCCCCTCCCCGCGGGGCCGCAGTCCCCGGGAGAGGAGACCCAACCCCCTCAAGCCCGCCGCTGAGACGCCGGCCACTCGCCTGCTGGGGCGCCCTGGCTCCCCTCCGCCGCCGCACCTTCGGTCCGGCCGTGGTGGGGGCTGCCGAGGTGATCTGTAGCTGCCCGCCCTCCTCCCCCCCACCCGGGGCGCAGCTGACTCGTCTCCAGAGCGCGTCCCGCTCCCGCCCCGGCCGCCGCCGCCGCCGCGGTTTAACAGTCCGCCAGCTGCCCGCAGCTCCGGGCGGCTCGGGGGACGGAACCTTGCCGAGGTGGAGGGGCAGTGGGCGGGGCGCGGCGCTGGCCAATGGCAGCGGGGGAGGGGCAGCGCCATGCAAATGAGCGCGGGTGGCGGGGAAACCCCGGCAGGATGCTAGGCGGTAGAAGCGGCCAGGAGCGTTCTGGAAGCGGCTGGAGCGCTGCCGCCCGAACCCTGCTGCAGAGGCGCGGCCGCTCCCTTGGGGCGGGCTCCGCACTGCTCCGGCTTCCTACTCACCGCGGTCCTCAGCCAGCCGGGAAAAACACACACACACACACACTCACCCATACAGACACCAGAAATACCGCCCGACGACTTCCCGCCCCTGCTCTGCTATTTCTGTACCACCGTGACAGCAAAAACAAAGCGAGAGGATAGTCAGGCTGCTCTACACCCTGCCGCCCGCGCTGGCTCCTGGCGGCCAGACCCCCATCCCGCCGCGCCACTGGAGGGACAAGTTTTAACAAAGCTTTGTCACTGTTGCCACGTCTATACATGTCCGTGCGTTTGCTTTTCTTCAGGTTCTGCGCTCGAATGCAAAGTGATAATTCTGCACGAACCTAGAAGGGCCCTGGGAGAGAGTGACAAATCTGCCTTGAATCTGAGTCGGTTTTATAGTTTAAAATAATAAATCAGGAAAGGTCAGCTCAAACATTTAAAACTCTGTACAGAGCTGGTTTAAGTGCCGTTGTAGTTACTCCGTTCTGCAGTAGCACAGTCAATTGACAGAGTTTTACGTGGAGATAGTTGGCCAAGGACACATAAAAACATCGCTGAAAAGTTTGCACCTGGCCCGGCGCTCCACTCACCACGAAACTACACCCAGGCATTTCCCTAGCCACGCACTCAAGTTTTGTGTGTGTGTGTGTGTGTGTGTTTTTAACATAACTGAGCACTAAATATAGCTCCTTAGGCTATAGATGGATTACAGGCTTTCCTAAACACCTAATTTACGCATGAAATGATATAGGGAATGAAGCGCAATAGAGACAATTGACAGTATTTCTATCTTATTAATAGGATAACATGGCAGGGATGGGGGGCACGGAGGTAGGAGGATGGAACTGGAGTTTTCACAAAACCTGAAACAACACAGATTACTGAAACTGGAAAATTACAGGCTTGTTTTGGTCTTAATAGATTGTGACATAACTGCAATGGTTTTTATGACAAACTGCGTTTATAGGAGAGAATACTGCTTAAAAATTGCTCAAAACAATAATTGCATCTTCATATGGGATTAAAAAAAGTATTTCAGAAATCGATGTACCATCATTGGGATAAAAACTAAGTGAATGTTGTGAAAATAATTGAATCAACAAATATTTTTTGGATATTCAAAGGGCTGTCCTATCCCTGGGGACAGGGATAAAAAAAAAATAGATAAGGCATTAATTTTTTTTTAATGAACAGACTGAGAAATCAGGCAAGTATTACAATAATTCAAAGATTTTTTTTATTTGGTCTGAGTATTTTAAAAGACTTTAGGCAGTGAAGGAAGAAAGGCATCACTAGTTCAGAGGATAGTTAAATTTGAATTTTAAAAATTAATTAATTTCAATTGGAGGCTAATTACTTTACAATATTGCAGTGGTTTTTGCCATACATTGATATGAATCAGCCATGGGTGTACATGTGTCCTTTGAATTTTAGTAGAGGTTGTGTGTGTCATATTATTGGGCTGAAAAGTGCTGTCATTACTAGATTGAGAAAATCTCTATAGGTCTGGAGATACAGCACTAAACAAAGTTCCATCCCCATGGAATTTATAGCAGTGATACAGAAATTAAGCTTTGCAAGTACACAAGTAATAATTTAGAAGGCATTTTTATATACATTATTTAATTTTCCAATACTCTAAGTTCTTTGTCAATCCTGCAGTCTGCCAAATTTGCAGACCTTAAACTTTTCAATTTATTGAACCATCACACAAATAAAACTTTCTTACTTCTTTTATATTTACAATACTTTAATAGGAATTGGAGAGTAGGAAATTAATAATACAAAATATATCTTTGATATACAAATGTAGAAAAGCACAAAGATGAAAATCATAATCATCTGTAAGACCAGCTGTATTTTATATATGAGATGACACTGCATACTGTAATTTTTACCCCATTTAACTACATATTAAGGACATTGACCCTTGACACAGAATATTATTCTAAAGCTTGATATTAGTGTTCATAGCATATGCATGCCAGTTTTCCAGAAATTGTAGAATATCAAAGCTGCTTAATAGGAAAATTGACATACTGAACCATCTGTCCAATTGTTTATTCTGAAAAATACATGCAGTTACTTTTTAAAAATCAAGGATATATTGTCATTCAGAAGGTACATTAAAAGCATCCTGACTTCCAAGAAAAAATATAACACTAGGAGACTTATAGAACCAGCAAGAACAAGGAGACCAGAAAGCACCATTCTTGCTGACATAATTATTACCTACCTGCTGCTGCTAAGTCGCTTCAGTCATGTCCGACTCTGTGCGTCCCCAGAGACGGCAGCCCGCCAGGCTTCCCCGTCCCTGGGATTCTCCAGGCAAGAACACTGGAGTGGGTTGCCATGTCCTTCTCCAATGCATGAAAGCAAAAAGTGAAAGTGAAGCTGCTCAGTTGTGTCCGACCCCCAGCGACCCCATGGCCTGCAGACTTCCAGGCTCCTCCATCCATGGGATTTTCCAAGCAGGGGTACTGGAGTGGGGTATTACCTATCTGGAAGCATGTAAAAGTGTCCAAGTAAGCAGTCAGTCAGTCAGTCAGTTCAGTCGCTCAGTCGTGTCCGACTCTTTGCAACCCATGAATCGCAGCACACCACGCCTTCCTGTCCATCACCATCTCCCAGAGGTCACGCAGACTCACGTCCATTGAGTCCGTGATGACATCCAGCCATCTCATCCTTGGTCGTCTCCTTCTCCTCCTGCCCCCAATCCTTCCCAGCGTCAGAGTCTTTTCCAATGAGTCAACTCTTCGCATGAGGTGGCCAAAGTACTGGAGTTTCAGCTTTAGCATCATTCCTTCCAAAGAAATCCCAGGGCTGATCTCCTTCAGAATGAACTGGTTGGATCTCCTTGCAGTTCAAGGGACTCTCAAGAGTCTTCTCCAACACCACAGTTCAAAAGCATCAATTCTTCAGCGCTCAGCCTTCTTCATAGTCCAACTCTCACATCCATACATGACCACAGGAAAAACCATAGACTTGACTAGACGGACCTTAGTCAGCAAAGTAATGCTTTTGAGAATACTATCTAGGTTGGTCATTACTTTTCTTCCAAGGAGTAAGCGTCTTTTAATTTCATGAGATAATCTTTTTTAACACTGGTTTGTATTCAGTCACATCTTTCATTCAGGAAACGTGTGGAGTACTAATATGTAGCTGACACGATAAACGCTGGTGATACAGGAGAATTTAAGCAGCTTGCGGCCAAAAAGAGGGTAAAGGTACTTTTCTATCCCCCTTTTCTGCTGTTTTTCTCCATGGAAATAATGAAAATCTAACAACATCAATTTTGATTCTTTTTTGTTGTCTTGTCTAAGTCAAATGCAGTCTCCATGAGGTCAGTCACTTTTTCTGCTTTGCTTACTGCTGTATCCCCTGAACTCAGGACAGGTCCTGGCAAATGTAGGTTTTCAGTATACATTTGTTAAATGAATATATGCATTTAGTTCTCACATTCTGCAAAGTGAGTGTTATATTCATTTTCCAAAGTGAGTGAAAAAGAAAAAAAAAAGCTCAGTGAGGTTATATAATGTAATATACCCAGATTCTCACACTAAAAAGTGGCCAAATTTGGAATTTGAAAAACAGACCTGCCTGTCTCCGAAGCCAGCGTTCTTTCCCCATTACCTCTCATAGAACAGAACACTAGTTTGGAAGCCTGAACTATTATTTCTCTATATTTCCATGCCCAGGGCAACTGTCCTCCACTGTCATATTCTAGTATATTCAATTTGTTTTTATAATCAAGTTTAGAAAGTGAAATAGAAGTAGCAGGCCTAAAAGTGGTCGTTTCTATTCAGGATAGATTTAGCTTTAACTAACCAGAATCATCAAGTGAAATGGGGGCTGGATGAAGCACAAGCTGGAATCAAGATTGCAGGGAGAAATATCAATAACCTCAAATATGCAAATGACACCATCCTTATGGCAGAAAGTAAAGAACTGAAAAGCCTCTTGACAAAAGTGAAAGAGAGTGAAAAAGCTGGCTTAAAACTCAACATTCAAAAAGCGAAGATCATGGCATCTGGTCCCTTTACTTCATGGCAAATAGATGGGGAAACAATGGAAACAGTGACAGATTTTATTCTCTTGGGCTCCAAAATCACTGCAGATGGTGATTGCAGCCATGAAATTAAAAGACTCTTGCTCCTTGGAAGGATAGTTATGACCAACCTAGAGAGCATATTGAAAAGCAGAGACATTACTTTGCCAACAAAGGTCTGTCTAGTCAAAGCTATGGTTTTTCCAGTAGTCATGTATTGATGTGAGAGTTGGACTATAAAGAAAGCTAAGCACTGAAGGATTGACGCTTTTGAACTGTGGTGTTGGAGAAGACTCTTGAGAGTCTCGTGGACTGCAAGGGGATCCAACCAGTCCATCCTAAAGGATCTCAGTCCTGAATATTCATTGGAAGGATTGATGCTGAAGCTGAAATTCCAGTACTTCGGCCACCTGATGTGAAGAGCTGACTCATTGGGAAAGACCCTGATGCTGGGAAAGACTGAAAGCAGGAGGAGAAGGGGACAGGGGACAACAGAGGATAAGATGGTTGGATGGCATCAATGACTCAATGGACATGAGTTCGAGTAAGCTCTAGGAGTTGGTGGTGATGGCCAGGGAAACCTGGCATGCTGCAATCCATGGGGTCACAAAGAGTTGGACACGACTGAGTGATTAAACAACAACAGTAACAAGAAGCCAAGATCAACAAATAAGCAGACAAAGGATAGGGGTAAATAGCAAGAGCTATAGGATTCTACTTGGAATGAGGGCAGGATGCAAGAGTAGTCAGAATTGATTCATGACTTTAGAGAGATCAAAAAATGACTCCCTGTGTATACAAATATTCATAGCACCTTTTTTTCAAAATAGCCCCAAGCTGGAAACAACCCAAGATCCATCAAATGGTGGAAATCTATTTGTGGCACATCCATATGATGGAATGCTACTCAGCAACAAAAAGGAAACAAACTATTGCACCCAGGACAACATATCTGAGTCTCAGACAGTATGCTAAGTGAAGCCAGACACAAAAGAGAATAAATATTTTATGATTCCATTTATATAAAGCTTTATCTACAAAAGACAAATTTAACCCATAATGACAGAAAGCAGACCAATAGTTGCTGAGGCTGAGGCAGGGGGATTTGAGGGGGATGGGTATATGACGTAAAGGAAATACTCTTATCTTGATCATGATGGAAGTCAAATGGGTACATGCATTTGTCAAAACTGATCAAAATGTATACTTAAAGGGGGCTTCCCTGGTGGCTCAGAGGTTAAAGCGTCTGCCTGCAATGCGAGAGACCTAGGTTCAATCCCCAGGTCGGGAAGATCCCCTGGAGAAGGAAATGGTAACCCACTCCAGTATTCTTGCCTGGAGAATCCCATGGATGAAGGAGCCTGGAGGGCTACAGTCCCTGGGGTCGCAGAGAGTCAGACACGACTGAGCGACTTCACTCACTCATTATTGTATGAGAATTATAGTTCAATAAAGTTGATTTTTTAAACAAGGGCTTTCTGATGAAGGTTGTGACCCAGAAATCTCAAGGAGTTTTAAGTCCAAAATCTAGACAGGCAGAAAAATTAAAAACTAGCCTACATCAGTTATGTGTGAAATGCATTTGAAAGCTCCAAATAATTGATGGCTTAAAAACACAAAAAGTAAAACTCCTTGTTATATTTTATTGATTCTGACACATTTTTTCACAGCAATACAATAACAAAGCAATAGAACAAGAATGTTTGATTGGCAGTGGGTTTTTTCTTAATAATATATAATGGTGCATCTTAACAGTTAATGAAACATGTTTTTTCTAAAACATTTACTTATTTATTTGACTGCACCAGGTTTTAGTTGTGGCACATGGCATCTTTACTTGAAACATGTGGGATCTAGTTCCCTAACAAGGGATCAAATGGACCCCTTGCGTTGGGAGTGCAGCGTCTTAGCCACCGAACCATCGGGTTAAATCTCTGAAACTTTTTTTTTTTTTTAAGTTGAGAGACAGCCCAGAGCTGATATTTCAGCTCCACAAGGTAACCAGGAATGAAGGTTCCTTCCTATTATTCTCTTCTGCCATTCTCAACCCTGGCTTCCATTTTCAAAGTGACTTCATGTTGCCTGAGGGCTACTGGAACTCCAGTCATCATATTCATTTCTCAAGCAGCAGGCAAGAAAGGGATAGAAAGCAAACTGTGCCTCTAAGGTGACTTCCCTGATGTTCCTCTCAACAATTCTACAAATGTGCATGTATCTAGTTGAATGGGAGACTAGGAAATACAGCTAACCTTGAACACATTGTCACCTCTTGTGACAGTCATGTCCGACTCTTTGCGACCCCATGGACTGCAGCACATCAGTCTTCCCTGTTCCTCACCATCTCCTGGAGTTTGCTCAATGTCAAACAAACTGATAAGAGATTTTGAACTACATTCCCCTTCCAGGCTCTGTGGCTGTGCCCATTATTCTCTTTAATTGATATGAGTCTGCAAAGGTCGATTAAGACCAAAATACGGACGTTTAAGTAAAGGATGTAAAGTTATTCTGCAGGTAATAGTTGAACCACTGAAAGTTCTGCATAAGGAAGTGAATGATCAAAGTGTTGTTTTCAGACACTAATCTCATAGGTCTTTACACTAAACAAGCATATCCAGAAATACCGGTCAGAACTCACTACAGCTGAAAAACTATCCCAATATTCTGACTAATTTCATATGAAGTGTGCATATCATGGCAGTTTCTTGGGATCACTGAGGTGTTATATATTGTAACAGCAGTTTTATATCCTCTATTACATGGTGGGTTATGATCAAGTTACAATAACAAACAGTCCCCAAATTACAATCAATTCACTTTTCACTTTCATGCATTGGAGAAGGAAATGGCAACACACTCCAGTGTTCTTGCCTGGAGAATCCCAGGGATGGGGGAACCTGGTGCTGCCATCTATGGGGTTGCACAGAGTCAGACACGACTGAAGTGACTTAGCAGCAGCAGCAGCAATGCACAAAAAGTTTATTTTTATCTCACAAAGTCTGTTGCAGGCCAGGTAACTTTTCAGAACACTTGCCTTCCATAAGTTTTATTTTTATTCTATGCTTTGATCATATGTCACCCCTACAACATCTCTACAGTTGCTGCCACAGGGTAAGACACATACCTCACTTCCATCCACAATCCATTGGCAAGAACTAGTCACACAATTACAATGGAACCTGGAAACAGAAACCTCTCATGTGCCCAGAAAGGAGATATGTGCAGGGATGAATATTAAAGCTTTCTACTACAAAAGTCATGTCAAAAAAAAAAAATTAAATGGCACCAACAAATGAAACCAAATCTAACTGGAGATGTGACAATCTTCAGGCAATGATCTTAAAAAAAAGAGGATCTTTATTCCATAATTTTCCTTTCCTAACATTTTCCTGTTTTTCATGTTCATATGCAGCCCTCCTCCCAGTTCACGAGCTCTGAGTGAATCTGCTTCTATTTCCATGTCCCAAAGTAGGCTCCAGTTTAAGCCAAGTAAGGCAGTCCATTTCCTTTGGCACAATCATTGGTTCAGAGATAGGCATGTGACTAAAACTAGCTGCTGAACTTCATTCTCATGGGCTAGTTTTAGTCACCTATACATCTATATGCAAAAACTAAAAATGTACCTTGACATCTCATCCCTAAAAACATTACTGAAATGAATATAGATCTAAGTGAACAACATAAAGTATAAGATTCCTAATAGAAAACAGGAGAAAAACTTCATGACTTGAGTCTGAGCAGAGTTCTTAGGTATACTAAATGTGTAATCTAGAAAAGAAAAAGCTGATACATCAGAATTCATCAAAAACTTTTGGTCTATGAAACCCACTATTACAAGAGTGAAGGAACTAGCTACAGATAGGGAGAATATTTACAAATCACATATCTGGGAAAGGACTTGTATCTCTAGGAGTACAGTCAGAGCCTGACAACCTTGCATGTTTCCACACAGACCACAAAGGCAATGCTTGGACAGCAGCTGAACTGTGACAGAATGCCATAAGGCCGTGTGAGCCTCCTGGTACAGGAGAGCACGGGAGACATGGGATGTGCTGCTACAATGTTGTTTCTCACTTGCTCTCCAAGTGAGGGGGGCTGTCATGGGCCAGTGTCTCAGTGTTTCCAGATTTTGCTGGAGTCTGAGGCTTTCTGCCTCACCATCCATAAAGCACACCTGCAGTTATAAACTTGATTAGCAGCATGCTGGAATGGAATCCTCCACAGGAGTGTCCCATCCTTTCTCATTGCAGTCATCCGGCCTCTTCTGTTTGTGTCATCCTGTCCAAAGGCCACAGAGGGCTGGCACCTTTGGCTATTTATTTTTGCATTCTCTATGTAAGCAAAAAACTGAGTATGTAAAGGGCTTATTGTTTCTTTACTGGCTGAATCTGTCAGCCTGAATTTGCCTGGTGCTTGACAGTATTCAGTTCAGTTCAGTTCAGTCGCTCAGTCGTGTCCAACTCTTTGCGACCCCATGAACCGCAGCACGCCAGGCCTCCCTGTCCATTACCAATTCCCAGAGTTCACCCAAACCCATGTCCATTGAGTTGGTGATGCCATCCAACCATCTCATCCTCTGTCATTCCCTTTTTCTCCTGCCCTCAATCTTTTCCATTATCAGGGTCTTTTCAAATGAGTCAGTTCTTCGCATGAGGTGGCCAAAGTATTGGAGTTTCAGCTTCAACATCATTCCGTCCAATGAACACCCATGATCATTAAGTTTTAGCATATATATAGATTTGTGCAATGAACAAATGTGCCATGAACAAACTGAACACGCAAGCATTTATGCCAGGGGTTAAAAGTGCAGAAATGATGTGACTATAATGGGACAGAGGTAGTTTTTTTTAGTATAATAGAACTGTTCTGTATCCTGATTATGGTGGTGGTTGCACAAATCTATATATACGCTAAAACTTAATGATCATGGGTGTTCAGTGATCTCCTGTAGGATGGACTGGTTGGATCTCCTTGCAGTCCAAGGGACTCTCAAGAGTCTTCTCCAACACCACAGTTCAAAAACGTCAATTCTTCAATGCTCAGCTTTCTTCACAGTCTAACTCTCATATCCATACATGACTACTGGAAAAACTATAGCCTTGACTAGACGGACCTTTGTTGACAAAGTAATGTCTCTGCTTTCCAATATGCTGTCTAGGTTGGTCATAACTTTCCTTCCAAGGAGTAAGTGTCTTTTAATTTCATGGCTGCAATCACCATCTGCAGTGAGTTTAGAGCCCAGAAAAATAAAGTCAGCCACTGTTTCCCCATCTACTTCCCATGAAGTGATGAGACTGGATGCCATGATCTTAGGTTTCTGAATACTGAGCTTTAAGCCAACTTTTTCACTCTCCTCTTTCACTTTCATCAAGAAGCTCTTTAGTTCTTCTTCACTTTTTGCCCTAAAGTTGGTGTCATCTGCATATCTGACATTATTGATATTTCTCCCAGCAATCTTGACTCCAGCTTGTGCTTCCTCCAGCCCAGCATTTCTCATGATGTACTCTATTAGAACATATAAAAAACTCTTGAAGCTTGACGTTAACAAACAACCCAACTAAAAATGGGCAAAAGATCTGAACAATTCACCAAAGAAGATACATGGAAGGCAAAGTCGCACAAGAATTCTGGGAAAATAACTCTACAATTTCTTATGAAGTTAAACATACATTTACCTCTGTGACCCCAAAATTCCTCAGCAATCAAAATTAATGAATACATAAGCTGTGGTATATCCACACAGTGAACTACTATTTAGCACTTAAAAAGGAATAAGCTATTAATTCACACAACATGAATGAAACATAAATGCATTTTGCTAAGACAAAGATATTCTTAAAAAGTTACATATTATATGATTCCATTTATATGAGTCCCAGAATGACAAAAATATAATAAAACAATGAATATATCAGTGGTTGTCAGGGGTTAGAGGTCTTTCCTGTGACTCAGTGGTAAAGAATCTGCCTGCCAATGCAGGAGTCACAGGAGACATGAATTTGATTCCTGGGTCAGGAAGATCCCCTGGAGGAGGAAACTGCAACCCACTCCAGTATTTTTGCCAGAATGGCAAGAGGACAGAAGAGCCTGGCAGGCCACAGTCCAAGGTTTGCAAAGAGTCACACAAGACTGAGCGACTGAACACGCAAGCATTTATGCCAGGGGTTAAAAGTGCAGAAATGATGTGACTATAATGGGACAGAGGTTGTTTTTTTTAGTATAATAGAACTGTTCTGTATCCTGATTATGGTGGTGGTTGTACAAATCTATATATATGCTAAAACTTAAAACGTACCATATAGATTTGTATAACCACCACCATAATCAGGATACAGAACAGTTCTATTATACTAAAAAAAACAAACATAATTTTATCATATCTATGTATACCAAACGGAGAAGGCAATAGCAAGCCACTCCAGTACTCTTGCCTAGAAAATCCCATGGATGGAGGAGCCTGGTAGGCTGCAGTCCATGGGGTCGCTAGGAGTCGGTCGCGAGTGAGCGACTTCACTTTCACTTTTCGCTTTCACACAATGGAGAAGGAAATGGCAACCCACTCCAGTGTTCTTGCCTGGAGAATCCCAGGGACGGGGGAGCCTGTTGGGCTGCCGTCTATGGGGTCGCACAGAGTCGGACACGACTGAAGCGACTTAGCAGCAGCAGCAGCAGCAGCATGTATACCAAAACAAGCAAATTTGCTCTATATTAGTTAAAAAATAAAATGTAAAAAGGAAGAATGAAAAAGGGAGAAGGGAGGACTGTTATAAAAGAGGGGGTTCCCTGGTGATCTAATGGTTAGGATTCCAGGCTTTCATTGCCATGGCCCAATATCAGTCCCTGGTCAGGGAATGGAAATCCCACCAGGCACTTGGTGTGGCCAAAAATAAATAAAATTTAAAAGTTAAAAAAAAAAAAAAAGACTAGTGCTTAGTATTTGGGACTTTCCTGGCAGGCCAGTGGTGAAGACTCTAAACTTCCACTGCAGGGGTAAGTTCAATTACTGGTCAGGGAAACAGGATCCCACATGTTGCACAGCAAACCACACCCCGCCCCCCGACCCCAAAACATGAAAGAGAGAGAAAGTGAGAGATGTAGAAGGCAAAACCAAAAATGCAATCTGTGGACCTTGCTTGGATCCTGATTTGAACAAACCAACTACAAAGGGCATTCTTGATACAACTCAGAAAAATTTACTGTTAATCTGTAACTATATTTTAAAGTTTTTAAATTATGATCATGGCCTTGTGGTTATATATAAAAAAAACTTAATCAGTTAGACACACATTCTGAAGTATATATGTATGTGAAATAGGATTACGTCTAGGATTTATTTTAAAATTATTGAAAAAATGTAGGGGCGATACATTGGCAAATGTTGAAGCTAGAGGCTCATTACACTACTTTAACTATTTTTTGAGTGTGCTTGAATTTTTATGTAATTTTTCTTAAAATTTGTCATGATAATGAGATTTCAGAAAAGGATATTTGAAAGGAGAACTCCTTTTCAACATTTATTATAAAGCAGAAGACAGATCGGCCTACAGTTGACTTCCACCTCAATGTCAAATCTTTCCAATGACTTCAAATAAATAAATGCTGTGTGTGCCAAAAATAATACTGACATATGAAAAAAGCAGCCTCCTAGAAATCTTATACTGTGAGCAATAAACTACTAAAATTACTAGATTAGTAAAGATTTGCTGTTAGATTTTTAAAACAGCAAATCAAAACAGCTTCTTTTATATAGTGTCATTTTCAAGGACACCATCAAAGAAACAAAGGGCAAAAATAATTTTAGGGCAATAATTAAGATTTTAAAAATCTGAGCCAAAACCCAAAATTACCCAGGCTTTTTCATTCTCATTAATTATTTACACAGTGTGGCTTTCCTGCTGTGTCGGTCCAGTCTGTTCTTTTGAGCATTATTATTATTTATCATTTCTTGAGCACTTAGCACTGCGTGAGATACAGATGCTAAATTCCTTCCCTGGGGGACAACAATCAAAGCCACACCAGCAAAATACAAAGATTAGCTATTGAAGAAATGAAAACTAAATAAAAAGCTAAGGAACACACTCTGAGCTCCCTGTTTTGCTTTATGCTTTAAGTTCATGATACAGCACTTGCTTCTTTGGAGGGAGTGCAAAAGAAGACTGAATTTGCCAGATAAACAACTAGCTTAAAAGAAATAGAAAAACAGATTTCAGGAATTATTCTAGGAAATATCCTACCTTAACAATCCTTTTACCTTCTGATAATACAAATTACAAGAACCTACTCCCGGGATGCAGCAGTGCGTGCATGGGACCTTTTGAACTGAACTGAACTGACTCTCTGCGTAAGGAAAGGCTTCTCCCGGTCTGTGTTCCTGATGAGTGTCAATCACAGTACACCTTTCCCCCTACTTTATAATGACATTGTGCTGAGCTATGTAGGCTAGGAGCAGCCCAAGGTTATTTTTACAGGCCCTGTAATGAAATTTCTCTGCAGTGTCCATTGGGCCAATTTGTAAAGAAACGTAAAGATAAACAGATACAGTCTAAGTTCTGGCAGTTCTAAACTCCAAAATCAGGCCCTTAAGTTCCTACAGTTCTTTAGATTATATGAACTACTCTACAATTCATTTTAGCCGGCACGAGTTTTTGCTTAGGATAGTCTGAATTGGATTTCCTTGTCATTTGCACCGGAAAGAATCCTGACTCAGAATTTGCCCAAGGTCCATTCAAACCTAGGTTTGTCCAGCTCTACATTGTAGGCATTTCCTGTTAGGTTACTTTACTGTTTATCCTACAGATGTTTAATTCCTAAAATCTAGTTTTCTTTAAAATTGGGAAAGGAGCTGGGGCTGGGGTGGGGTGTTTGATCTAATTCTCTATCGTTTCCTGGCAGTTGGTGTGAGGTGAAAACGACAAATACAGTAATACTTAATAAGAATTTATTTTCACCCATTTTGTAGATTTACTGAGCAAGAACTCAAGTCGGCAATCAAACAAAGTTCTACCCAAGAGCAAATCAAAGTTATGTAAGACACTAGGAGAGAATGGTATAAAAGTATTCTCTTTTCTCTCTGCTCTACCCAGTTGTAATGACTGCATCAAAAAACAATGTTTAATACCCACAACACCAAATAAAATATCGAGGTTTTCTAAGTTGAACAAGAATACATCTATTTATTTCCATTTAAAAACTACTTTATTCTCTGTCTCACCAATACGTGCAAATGAAAACAAGTACTAAAATGATGCTGGCAGTTTACAAATTAATGGCCTATTTTTTGGTAATAATTAAATGTCATTTCCTCATTTTCCTATTTAAAATACTTCATTTCCTTTATTACCTTTATCATGATTTGAAATTATTGTTTATTTACTGCTTACCTTATTACAACTTGTTTATTCACTTATGGATCTTGCCAATTTTTTAAATCATAGTTTTCAGCAATTTAACAGCTTGCCTTATAGATGACGACACAAAGTATAAATCTGTTAAATTAATTTAAAAATTATACTGCTCCCAAATAAAAGTCACTGTTTTGGTACCTATAAAATATACCAATATCTTGAAACTATTAAGGATAATGGTGTGCTCTCCTAGCAATTAAACTGGGATGGAAGTCCCTTGAAAGCCCAGGTGTCAGTGGTTTAAGGAGCCAGTGGAATTCTCTTGTGGGGATTTGCTTAGCTGAGTCCTAGTGGTTTTAAAGCCCTAAGGTAGGAGGCTTCCTGCTTCAACCTAAGCAGTGCTTCACATATAAAGATTTCACATGGACTTGGCATAAGCTTTGGACTGAAGAAAGTGCTTCATTACTTAAAAATAGGTTTAGGGGTAGGGTGGTTGAAATCTTATTTGGAACTTATTTTGCATTGTCAATTATATTTATTCTTCTTTTTCAAAATCAATGTGCTGTAAAAAATTTAATAGTATAATAAAAAATTACTTCTGCCTCAATTTTAAAGACCTAAGCATTTATGGCACCCCACTCCAGTACTCTTGCCTGGAAAATCCCATGGATGGAGGAGCCTGGTAGACTGCAGTCCATGGGGTCGCTGAGAGTTGGACACGACTCAGTGACTTTCATTTTCACTTTTCACTTTCATGCATTGGAGAAGGAAATGGCAACCCACTCCAGTGTTCTTGCCTGGAGAATCCCAGGGATGGGGGAGCCTGGTGGGCTGCCATCTATGGGGTCGCACAGAGTCGGACACGACTGAAGCGACTTAGCAGCAGCAGCAGCAGCAAGCATTTATACTGACTCGATGGACGTGAGTCTGAGTGAACTCCGGGAGTTGGTGATGGACAGGGAGGCCTGGCATGCTGCGATTCATGGGGTGGGGTCGCAAAGACTTGGACACGACTGAGCGACTGAACTGAACTGAATTGAAAGCATTTATTAAAACTCTTTTAGAATTTTAGAGATAAATGAAACATTAAGGCTTCTAGAATCAGAGAATCTTTGCCATCTAGCTATGCAAAAAATTAACAGTTTAAAACTTATATTGGGAAGCTTTATGATCTTTGGATTCAAAGATTTCTCCCCTTGACTGTGTTAATCTTATATTAGCATTTGATTTCTTTCCCTATAGAGAGAACAGATAAAAACTTGTTTAGTGTTCCCTCCCTTTCCGTGTTGTATTTTATCTTGAGTAGATTTAAAACCAGATTAGCTGTAATAGGATTCCGGGATGTGGGCAGATGTCTACTGGTCATGGATGATCTCTCTTGCAATCAGCTGCTTCATTATTTCATTGGTACCACCATAGATTGTCTGGACACGGGCATCCACATAAGCTCTGGATAAATAAGAAGATGATTAAAGGAATAAACAAAGGATATGAGAAATTATAAATTTTGTCTCACCAGGTAACTATTAATTACAGTGTTCATTTAATGAAATTCAAACAATAAAAGTTCTTCATAAATTACTTTTTTTCAGTATGGCATTCACCCTAGATTGGTATGATTATGAAATTCTATTCTGATATTGATCATTTGCATAGATTTGTTTTAGTTTGCTTGAAGAGAGTACAAATTCAAAATCATATTTCTAAGTATGTTTCTTTTAATTTTGTAAAATTCAGCACATATAATAAGATCCTAAAAAGTGCTTTTAAATTTAGAAATGAATGCAATGTATTAATAGCTTGTTACCTTTAATGTTTTCCTCCAAAAGTCGAAATCTACTAAAGAGAAAAGTGCATATTTTCTAATATCCTTTAGAGTCTCACCAATACTGCTGCCATCAGCAGTATAAATTGATGCTCCAGAAAATTATTACTTCACAAAGTTAACAAGTAACTTACTTTTTGGAAATGATTAATAATCACCCCAGTAATGTATGAGTTAAAAATACTGAGTGACTGAGCACATTGCCATAAAAAAAGAGTTTACTTTTGACAGTGATGACAGCAAACATAACACTATATAGTTGTTTTTATCTTTTCTCATTTTATCCTCTCAGCTCTGGAATTAAGGAGGGTAAATATTACTAATTTTGCAGGTAAAGGAACTGAGGTGCTGAAAAGTTAATACATATACTAATTAATGGTTGCTATTTAGTGGTCACATAATAGATCATTGGCAACCTGGAATGAAAAGGCAGGTATCTTGCCACTTTGGCAAATATCTTTTTAACTGTATCAATATTTTCATTGGTCCAGAAATGTAAGATTAGTTATTGAGCTTTGAAGTTTTCTAGTAGGCAAATTTCAAGGCATTTTTTTCCTAAGCCTTAAACTGTTTTTTTTTTTTTTTTAAATTCAATTTGAGACAAATTAAATGTGCTGGCTCTCTAGGAACATGATCAATTCTGAACTTTTCCTCATCCAAGTTCATCATGGTACCTTGCAATGGTACCTTACTTGAGCACTCAGTATTTATTGATTTGATTTATTGTATTACAAAGGAATTTTAGAGTCTCAATACCTACTTTTTGATGAAACTTGAAATCTAGAGACATTTGTGTTTTCAAATATATTTTTTGTTTCGGGCAGATTCCATTGTTGCCCATAAAATCCAGAACTTTCATTTAGAGAACCAGCTTCCCTGGTGGCTCAGAGGTTAAAGCGTCTGCCTCTAATGCGGGAGACCCGGGTTCGATCCCTGGGTCGGGAAGATCCCCTGGAGAAGGAAATGGCAATCTACTCCAGTATTCTTGCCTGGAGAATCCCACGGACGGAGAAGCCTAGTAGGTTACAGTCCACGGGGTCGCAAAGAGTCGGATACGACTGAGCGACTGAACTGAACTGAACTGATCTGGCATTTCAGCCTACTTCAGCAATTTCAATGCTTTTGGACCTTTTGGATCGAGTTGGGCACATTTTTTTCACATTAAAGAAGTTCCAATGGAGTAGGTAATTGACAGAGACCAGTAGGACTTTTATAAGTTATTAATTAAATTGAGTCATCAACTAAAATTCACAGAATGGCAGCAGAAGGAATGTTTAACCACACAGGGATGAAGCTCTTTGGAAGGTCCTCTAGAGAAGGAAATGGAAATCCACTCCAGTACTCTTGCCTGGAGAATCCCATGGATGGAGGAGTATGGTAGGCTACAGTCCATGGGGTCGCAAAGAGTCAGACACGACTGAGCGACTTCATTTGATCTTGGTCTTGGTTCTTCCCAGCAAACAGGTCTTGAAATGGCAAAACTTAAGCATCTGTTCTCATAGCCCCAAGCTGAATGAGTAAGACTGAAGTATGACTCACACTTAAAACCAGGAAAAAAATAAAACAAAAAAGCATCTCCCTGATCTGTGAAACCAAGACCCAGCAACATGCACAGGCATCAGTTCAGTTCAGTCGCTCAGTCATGTCTGACTCTTCACAACTCCATGGACCACAGCATGCCAGGCCTCCCTGTCCATCACCAACCCTCGGAGTTTACAAACACACAAATAATACAGTTTAACCTTGAGGTATAAAAAACACAACTATAATGATTTTTTTTCTATCATATCAAAATATGTATACTTCATTCACAAACTGCCTAATGTATCTGATTAGCTTTTTTGATATTATCCACTACTCTCTCTTGTCATCTTATTAAAAGTTCTTTCCCTTTGTCTTTGGAGAGAAAAAAGCAGTCTAGTTTAAAAGTTCATACAGTCTTCAAACCAAGAACCTGGCCAAGAAGGGGATTGTTACTCCTGAAAGGAAGTACGTCTCTCAAATTGAAACCAGAAATTTCAAATAAGTCATCAAGTTACCATTTTTGCTTGCTACTGATCTGATGGAATTGCCTCTGAGAAAACAGACCAAGAGTTATGCTATCCTCTAATCCTGGACCATGCAAAAAAGGAAATAAGTTAGTTACTTCATGCCTACATTCTAAACCAAGGAAAATACCCTACTTGTTGAGTTTTTATAGAAAGTTATAAATTATGTATACCCTGTGATTAAAGCTTTCTGAGCTACCCAGTAGCTACAGGAAATTAGTAAGTTACATCTATGCTGGAGCTTCTGTTCTTAATATAACTTGAATACAATGTTTATTTTCCTTATTAACGACTATAAGCAAATAAAATGTCTTCAGTTATACTTGCCAAAATGATAAATTTGAAAGTAAGTTTGAATACTAGTTTAATACTGTTTCCCTTTTAGATATTCTGTGTTTAGATTAATATTATAAGAAGCTTTTAGAAGCTCACAGCATTCTCATTCTCAGATTCAAAACTAAATTGGACTTCTCTCTATATAGCAAAAAAACTTCCTTGGGAAAATTATATAAGCTGAAAATATTGCCAAATAAGAGGAAAAATATATTTTCTATAATGATAAGGAGAAATGCCATGGAGGGATTACTAAGGCAAAGACTACAGGAAAAGGGAAAGAAGAAACTATGGAGATGGAGGAAGAAACATAGAAGAGGATGCTGCCTATTGACAAACTGGAACTGCTTCGAAATGGTAACAAGAATATTCATGTGTAATACAATAAAAAGGCTGTACTTATTCTAATTTGAAGGAAATACAAATTCTACTTAGAAAAAATAACACTTTTGATTTGTTTTTTAGAGCTAAATAAACAATAAAAAATTTAAGATTTTTTATTGACTTCATATATAGGTTACTTTTTCTGTAATGCGTATTTTTTTTTATTTTTTAAAAAGTGATATTTTCAAAGACATACAAATGACCAAGAGGTATATGAAAAAATACTGTATCACTAATCACCAGGGAAAATGTAAATCAACCACAATGAAATATCATCTCACATCTGTCTATTAGCTAAAAGGCCAAAAGACAAATGTTGTCGAGGAGATGAAGAAATTGCAAACTGGCACACTGCTGTTAGAGAGAATGCAAAGTGGTGCACAGCAGCTGCTATGGAAAACAGTACGGAAGTTCTTCAAAAATTTAAATAAAACTACCTTATGATCCAGAAATCCCACTTCTAGATATTTATACAAAAGAATTGAAATCAAGACCTCCAAGTGATGCTAGCACTCACTTGTTCAATGCGGTATTACTCACAATAGCCAAGATGTGGAAACAACCTGTACGTCCATGGACAGAAGAATGGATAAAGAAACTGTAGTATACAATGGAATACTATTTAATCATAAGCAGAAGGAAATTCTGCAATATGTCACCACCTGGATGAACCTTGAGGACATTCTGCTAAGTGAAATAAGCCAGTCACAGAAAGACAAATACCATATGATCCCACCTATATGAGGTATCTAAGGTAGTCAAATTCATAGCCTCAAAAAGGAATGGTGGCTGCCAGGCACTAAGGAGAAGGAGAAACGGGAGGTTACTAACCAATGGGCATGAAGTTTCAGTCAAGCAAGATGAATAAGTTCCAGAGATCTGCTGTACAGCACTGTGCCTAGAGTTAACAATACTGTATGGTACACTTAAAATTCTGTGAAGAGGGTGGATCTCACATTAAGTGCTCTTAACAACAGTAAAATAAAATAAAACAAAATAATTAATAGTCAGTACAAATTAAGGGTTTCCCTGGTAACTCAGACAGTGAAGAATAAGCCTGAAATGCAGAAGACCTGGGTTCAATCCCTTGGGTCAGAAAGATTCCCTGGAGAAGGGAATGGCTACCAACTCCAGTATTCTTGCCTAGAGAATCCCATTGACAGAAGAGCCTGGCAGGCTATATAATCCATGGGGTCGCAAAGAGTCAAACACAAATAAACAACTAAGCACATAACTTAAGAGGATAAGTCATCTTCAGTCTTTGTTCATTTGAGTATGAGTTGCTTCAAACTGGAGGAAATGATCTTGAAATGCATTAAAATGTAAAATATGCATACTTTTGAACTAGCAGTACTACTTTTGGGACTTTGTCTTGTTATGATAAAAAACACATGTATTTAAGATAAACGTATGAAAGTGTTTATTGAAGCATTGTTTGTCACAGTAAAAAATGAGAAAAAAAATCTGAATAAACATAAACAATTACAGTAAAATACTATTCAACTATAAAAGTGATACTAATTCTTCTGAATAATGATTCAACTAAAGCTTTAGTATATTATATATTCATTTATATTTATATCTTGTATACTAAAGTATATATTCACTTTTAAAAAAAATGATTAAATCCTAGTGGTAAGCTGATAACATGAAGTTGTTTCTAGCTACCTGAACACACTCCATGAGGTGAGGTGAAGTCGCTCAGTCGTGTCCGACTCTTTGCGACCCTGTGGACTGTAACCTACTAGGCTTCTCCGCCCATGGAATTCTCCAGGCAAGAATACTGGAGTGGATTGCCATTTCCTTCTCCAGGGGATCATCCCGACCCAGGGATCGAACCCGGGTCTCCCGCATCAGAGGCAGACGCTTTAACCTCTGAGCCACCAGGCAGTTGAAAAATACAAACATTTTGCACCGCCTTTCCCTCTATACAGGCTTCCCTGGTGGCTCAGAGGTTAAAGTTTGCCATTTCCTTCTCCAGGGGATCTTCCCGACCCAGGGATCGAACCCAGGTCTCCCGCGTCAGAGGCAGACGCTTTAACCTCTGAGCCACCAGGCAGTTGAAAAATACAAACATTTTGCACCGCCTTTCCCTCTATACAGGCTTCCCTGGTGGCTCAGAGGTTAAAGCGTCTGCCTCCAACGCGGGAGACCTGGGTTCGATCCCTGGGTCGGGAAGATCCCCTGGAGAAGAAAATGGCAATCCACTCCAGTATTCTTGCCTGGAGAATCCCACGGACGGAGAAACCTAGTAGGTTACACCTAGTAGGTTACAGTCCACGGAGTCGCAAAGAGTCAGACGCGACTGAACTGAACTGAACTTTCCTCTATACTCAGTTACAAAGAACAGGTAAAGAAGTTTTCCTTTTTCTTCACACTATCCAGAAAAGCATAACACAACAGGCCTACTTACTTTGCAATAGGATACTCCCACATGTATCCCCAACCTCCATGCAGCTGCAAACAGTCATAAGCTACTCTGTTTTGCAAATCAGATGCCCTAGATGTCCAAAATAAAAAGCAGAAAAGGAACATTTGAAATGTATTTTCATGAGATGCTTTACAACCGGAAAACAAATGACTGTTTAAATGCATACATTTATCAAACAATTAAACGTAGGCATATCAGTCAACCAAAGAAGATTGATATAAATTATATGTGAAATAAATCTCAAGAATATTTTCACACAATGAATACTTTCTTCATCAACTATATTTCTGGCTGGGTTTCTGTTAAGTCTAGAAACAAAATGTAGAAAATTTAGACTATTAGGTGTTGGGTACTTTAAGCCTAAAAAGAATATAGTAAAAACTTGAATCTGGTCTAATTTATTCAGATTCTCTGTGTGATATGTTAGCAGAAAAATTACATAGTCATCTATTTTCTTTTGCCTTGAGTAATATGTGTTTGTTTTCTTCAAATATGTCACTTCCTATGCAAAGGCTGCAATTATGAATTTTTAACTGTAAAAAATATGTTTTAGGGTTTTCAGAAATAAACTAGAAAGTAAAAGGGAAAACCTAAGAGGACAGACCTCTATCAAAGCACATACTATCATCTAGGACACTTATTAAAGATTATTGGGGAATTATTATTCCTAAAGTATATATATATATTAATATGAGGTGCTTGAAAAATATATTCTTTTCTGATCTAATCACAACAATTTTAACTACTGTTAAAATCCATAAAATAACTGGTTAGTTCAAAATCTTTTCAACTTACTTTCAACAGTGGGAAATACAAAACAAAGGTAAGCATAGACCCATTTTCCTATAAAAAATAATTTTTAACTCAAGCCATAGGACAGGTCAAGATGTTCCTGAGAAATATAGTAACAATATAATGATTAACAGAAAAGATTCAGGGGGCAGTGATATTTGGAATTCTACACATTTTTGTCTTTGACAAGTATGTTAGTGAAATATTTGCTGGGTTACAAGGAGTTGCTTCCTCTTCTCCAATATGAAATATCAGTATGTCTATAAACCTGGTGTTTTCAAAGAACAATAAGGCCACCAGCTACCCAAATGTCTTTTTCCAAAAATACCTAAAAAATTTTTACACTATTTTCTACTAGTTAAAAAACTTGCTGTAAATGTAAAGTATCTCCCCCCAAAATGTTAATTTCTAGTAATTCCACATGACTTTTCAACCTGGCAAGTTTATTATTTTGGAGTCATTACATAAACCACTATTCTGCATATTTCCTCATTCTACTTCTCACTGAAGTGAACACAAGTTAATGAATAACAACAGGAATTTTTTCCAGGTTATTTTTGGGCTAATGATATGTGAGAATGTTTGTTTTTAAAAGAGGAGACAAAACCCGCTTTCAGAAACTGATTTAAACTATGTTCTTGCATCTTAAAATACACAAAAGGCCTATGGGGGGGGGTCTTTTTTCAATTAACTCATCTTTAATAACATTGTTAATCATGTTTAATGAAAATGAAAATTTTTTTGCTTTGGTTTGTGGTTTTGGCCATACCATAAGGTATGCAAGATCTTAGTTCTCCAACCAGGGATCAAACCTGAGACCCCTGCAGTGGACACCCAGAGTCTTAGCCACTGGATGGCCAGGGAAGTCCCTGAAAGTTGTCTTATAGAACATTTTTTTTTCCTTTGGCTTAATAGAGCATGTACAACTTTTGATTGGACAGTCAAAACTTCAGAAATTTTTTCTGAGGTCTAGAAAACCTCTTAAACAGAAAAATCTTGCCCAATCTACTCATTTCACAGATATCAAAATGTTGGCCCAGAAATTATTAAATTTAATTGCAGTTATGTAATGACAGAATTGCAGCTCTATCTCAGGGCTTGAGGTACTACTGTTCTTTTATTATCTTACTCTACTGCCACTCTTCAGCTAATTTGAGAATCAACTACTACTTGAAATAACGAGTTAGTCATCATATTTAATATTTGCTTTTTGAGGGTAAGCTAAAAGTTAAAAAGTAATGGGTAAGTTTTAGCACATTATAAATAGGTTTAATGGGAACATTCAGCATTTAAAAAAAAAATTGGTCCTTACTGCTAGTTTTCATTCACTCAGCATTCTTCCTTTAAGACCTTCAAGGCTGAGTTTCACTTTGGAAGAACCCATAACAGTCTGTGCAAACACCACATTTTAATTACCATAGCATGCATACCAGTATTTCGCCATGGCAGCAGTGGCAACGTCCAGACGTTTCACTCTGTGCAGCTGGAGACAGCTGTCCACAAAAGCTCTGGTTACACATATGGATGTTTTTAATTCTGCTAGCTTATGCTGCACCGTCTTCAGTTTAAAGGAAATGAAAGGAAAAGATGAGTGAAGAAGAAGAGCATATTTTGAGTCACTTAGCATATAAAAAATTATACAATAAAAGATCTTTAGAGCAAAACAGACGTGGAATTAGTTTTTTTTCCCTTCAAAAAAGATGCATATTAACTACACAGCTAATGTTATATTTCATTACTAAGAAAATGTACCAAAAGACAAGATGCAAAGGTCGATAAATACAAAACAACATCTCATATTTTAGGTTAAAAATTTAGACTACTTAGGGAACTTTTGGAAGAACAGCATGACTAATGGGTGAGCACCACTGTGTGGTACAGTCCCTCAGGTACAGCTGTTGAAAATATCTGTTCTCCTCTGGAATGTAAATCCATGAAGAACTATTAATGAAATCAAATATGCACATTTCCTGCTTCTCTGTATTGGAATACAGAAACAAGCTAGAAGGACAATATCAAAATATTATTAGACATTAAGGGCTTCCCTGGTGGCTAAGTGGTAAAGAATCCACCTGCCAATGCAGGAGACACGGGTTTGGTCCCTGACCCAGAGAGATCCCGCATGCCTTGGGACAACTAAGCCCATGTATCACAGCCCCTGCTTACCACAACTAGAGAAAAGCTCATACGGCAACACAGCATAGCCAAAAACTTTTTTAACAAATAAATAAATAAAATTTAAAAACTGTATTTAAAAAATATATATTTATACTTGTTGATCAGTCACTCAGTTGTATCCAACTCTTTGAGACCCCATGGACTGCAGCAGGCCAGGCTTCCCTGTCTTTCACTACTCCTGGAGTTTGCTCAAACTCATGTCCATCGAGTTGGTGATGCTCTCAAACCATCTCAGCCTCTGCCACCACTTTCTCCTGCCTTCAATCTTTCCCAGCATCAGGGTCTTTTCCAATGAGTCAGTTCTTCACATAAGGTGGCCAAAGTACTGGAGCTTCAGCATCATTCCTTCCAGTGAATATTCAGGGTTGATTTCCTTTAGGATTGACTGTTTGATCTCCTTGCTGTCCAAGGGACTCTTAAGAATCCTCCAGCACCATAGTTCAAAATTCTTCAGCGCTGTCTTTATGGCTCAACTCTCACATCCGTACATGACTAATGGAAAAACCATAGGTTGTTTTTTAAATAATTTTTCATTTATTTATTTTTGGCTGTGTCGTGTCTTAGTTGCAGCATGCAGGATCTTCACCGTGGTGCAGGGGCTCTGCAGTTGCAGCACACCAACATGTGGGATCTTAGTTCCCCAACCAGGGATCGAACCTGCATTCCCTGCATTGGAAGGTGGCATCCAGCCTGGCTTTTCACATGATGTACTCTGCATATAAGTTAAATACGCAGATGACAATATATGGCCTTGATGTACTCCTTTCCCAATTTAGAACCAGTCCGTTGTTCCATGTCCAGTTCTAACTGTTGCTTCTTGATCTGCAAATAGGTTTCTCAGGAAGCAGGTAAGGTGGTCTGGTATTCCCATCTCTTTCAGAATTTTCCACAGTTTGTTGTAATCCACAGTCAAAGGCTTTAGTGTAGTCAATGAAACAGAAGAATTCCCTTGCTTTTTCTATGATCCAATGGATGCTGGCAAATTGATCTCTAATTCCTCTGTTTTTTCTAAATCCATCTTGTACATCTGTTAGTCCTTGGTTCATGTACTGTTGAGGTCTAGTTTGAAGGATTTGAGCATTACTTGATAGCATGTGCATGCATGCCTGCTAAGCTGCTTCAGTTGTGTTCGACTCTGTGTGACCCTATGAACTGTGTTGCCCACCAAGCTCCTCTGTCCATGGATTCTCCAGGCAAGAATACTGGAGGGGGATGCCATGTCCTTGTCCAGGGGATCATCGCAACCCAGGGATCAAACCCGCATGTCCTGAATTACAGGCAAATCTTTACCGCTGGCTACCACAGAAGCCCTGCTAGCTTGTGAAATGAGTGTTTTACATGCCGCTGCATTCATGCAGTAGTTTGAACATTCTTTGGCAATGCCCTTCTTTGGGATTGGAATGAAAACTGAACTTTTCCAGTCCTGTGGCCACTGCTGCCTTTTGTAAATTTGCTGGCATACTGAGTGCAGCACTTCAACATCACCTTTTAGGTTTTGAAATAGCTCAGCTGGAATCCTATCACCTCCACTAGCTTTGTTCATAGTAATGTTTCCTAAGTCCCACTTGACTTCACACTCCAAGATGTCTGCCTCTAGGTGAGTGACCACACCATCCTGGTTATCCAGGTCATTAAGACCTTTTTTGTACAGGTCTTCTGTATCTTCTTGCCACCTCTTCTTAATCTCTTCTTCTGTTAGGTTCTTATCATTTCTATCCTTTATTGTGCCCATCTTTGTGTGAAATATTTTTTTTTATATGTCTAACTTTCTTGAAGAGATCTCTAGTCCTCCCCATTCTATTGTTTTCCTCTATTTCTTTGCATTGTTCACTTAAAAAGGCTCTTATCTCTCCTTGCTATTTTTTGGAACTCTGCATTCGGTTGGGTATATCTTTCCCTTTCTCCTTTGCCTTTAGCGTCTCTTCTTTTCTCAGCTATTTGTAAGGCTTCCTCAGACAACCATTTTGTCTTATTGCATTTCTATTTCTTTGGAATGATTTTGGTCACTGCCTCCTGTACAGTGTTACAAACCTCCATCCATACTGCAAAGTATTTAATCTATATCTGCAGAATGCAATGGGAGAGTAATAGAATCAGAACACATGAGACATCAAAATCCAGTACCTTCCCAACCTCTGCCACCTTTCCCCACTCTCCCTCTTACCTCTCTCAGTAGCTTGCACGATCCTTAACTTGAACTGCATGGCCTGGAACTGTCAATGTCAACATACCTATTTACCTCCTCCTGCTGGCCATAGACAACTAACAGCATTCTAATCATTCTAATATTCTAATCGTTCTATCTAGACCAACGTCAACTATTCTTGATGGCTCTAACTTCAATCCAATTTTCTCGTATTCCTGATTTTATTGTTCCTGTGGAAATTCAAATAGAAACAGAGTTTTGATCATTCTGCTTGGAACCTGAGTGAGATCTTCACTGAGGCTGATAAAAGACATGGAAGACAGTGACAGTGGCACTAAGTTGATGACACAGTGAAACTCACACTAGAAATTATAAATGCACTCCACCTCCAGAGCCAGTGAACCAGTGAAGTTGCTCAGTCGTGTCTGACTCGTTGCGATCCCATGGACTGTAGCCTACCAGGCTCCTCCCTCCATGGAATTTTCCAGGCAAGAATACTGGAGTGGGTTGCCATTTCCTTCTCCAGGGGATCTTCCTGACCCAGGGATTGAACCCAGGTCTCCCACATTCCAGGCAGACACTTTACCGTCTGAGCCATGAGGGAAGCCCCCCCACCTGCACAATGTCTAGTTCAAAACCATGACAGCCTTCTCCCAGGAAGGCTTCAAGGAGCAGAGGATGCTGACCCTCCTTTGCTGCCATTGCAACAATCTCAAACCGTAAAACCTAACCCTTCAAAGCATCATTGTGGTGGAGACCGTTTGAGTACTTTCCAATTTTTGGAAAAGAGTAGAAAAGGAGTATAATAAAAATCAGGACCAGGCAAAACTCACAGTATGTCAGCTAAAGGCCTTTTAAGGACAGATTCCTCATACATGTCTCAACATAACTACTGTGCTGCTGAAGAATCCAACTGACTGCTTTTCCCTTGGGTTTACTCCATCCTCGTCTAGTAACAGAAAATGGGACTGACTTCTAGTGATTTTAAAACCGAGCAGTGGGAAGGTTGGTACCACACCTTTCCACCTCTTGTATTGCTGTTGTTTAGTCGCATCTGACTCTTTGCGACCCTATGAACTGCAGCACAACAGGCTCCCCTGTCCTTCATGATCGCCCAGAGTTTGCTCAAACTCACGTCCATTGAGTCAATAATGCCATCCAACCATCTCATCCTCTGTCATCCGCTTCTCTTCCTGCCCTCAATCTTTCCCAGCATCAGGGTCTTTTCCAATGAGCTAGCTCTTCGCATCAGGTAGCCAAAGTACTGGAGCTTCAGCTTCAGCGTTAGTCCTTCCAGTGAATATTCAGGGTTGATTTCCTTTAGAATTGACTGGTTTGATCTCCTTACTGTCCAAGGGACTCTCAAGAGTCTTCTTAAGCACCACAGTTTGAAAGCATTAATTCTTCAGTGCTCAGCCTTCTTTATGGTCCAACTATCACATCCGTACATAACTAATAGAAAAACCATAGCTTTGACTACATGGACCTTTGTTGGCCTCTAATTCAAAACGTGACAGGCTACACCAAAACTTTCTTCCTTTCTCAGACTTCCCCTTGCTTTTTCAATCTCCTTTTCTATTCATTTATATTTAACAAAGCCAAATGTCTACCTTTTAGTCAGCACAAAGTTTCCCGCTCCCACCCCACACATCCGAATTTACTCACGGAAAAATCTAAAAGTGGAATAGGAAACAAAACAGTGGAGCAATACCGTCCTACACATTCAAAACAGATGAGTGTATATTCCATGAAAATCCCTGAAATGGAATTTTTAGCTTAGTCTTGGTGTAGATCAATGACACTACCTATGACACTTCCTTTGGAAAATAAGGAAGAATCTGACGTCTCAATATACTTTTGCACACGCCCTCCACAGCATGCGATGGCATATTTAAGAATTTTTAAAAAATGGTTGTTTGTTTATTTCTGGCTGTGCTGGGTCTCTGTTGCTGCATGGGCTTTTCTCTAGTTGCAGTGCACGGGCTTCTTGTTGCAGCGGCTTCTCTTGTTGCAGAGCTTGGGCTATTGGCAAGGAGGCTTCTTAGTTGTGGCACATGGACTCAACAGTTGCAGCTTGCAGGTTCTGGAGCACTAGCTCAGTAGTTGTGGTGCAAGGGCATAGTTGCTTCGAGGCATGTGGGATCTTCCTGGATCAGGGATTGAACCCATGTCTCCTGCACTGGCAGGCAGATTCTTTACCACTGAGCCACCAGGGAAGCCCAGATTTAAGAATTTATGCACCATTTACAACAGAATCAAGATCTCTAAGCCCAAATATCTCATAAGAGAACTGCTTTGATGAAAATGCTAAGAGCTACTAGAAGCTAAAGTTAAATTTCAGCTCAGGATGGGCTCATTTAGAAAATTCTTGCTTCAGTGCATTCAGGTCCACAGGTTTGAAGGAATTAATGCCTGCAAGAGCACATAATTTACTCTTCGGGGATAAAGAGTAAATATTTACATATTTTTGGCATTGAGCTGAATGTTACCAAACAGACTTGCTCTTTGCTCTTCATTGCAGACAATGCATCATGCTTTCAGAAATTATGGTAGCTAATAATTATACCACGTGTTACTAGCAAGGTGCCTTTGGTGAATGATCAGCATGCTTACAGCAGTGTTTTTTAACATATATTACTAGTCACTCATAGATATTACTGCAGCTAGCATTTTCCCCTAAAGTTGCAAAGTGGATGAGATAGCATCTCTTTCTGAGTTCTGAATAATACAATTCTTAAAAACACAGAATTATAGAATTGGAAGACACTCTGGAGAAGTTACTGAGCCCAGTATTTCATTTAAACAGCGTGACTCAAGGATAAACTATAACAATTTAGGTTTACTATCTGATTTTACAGTTAATTAACGCCACACTTGGGCTTCCCAGGTGGCACTAGTGGTAAAGAACCCTCCTGCCCATGCAGGAGACTTAAGAGAAGCGAGTTTGATTCCTGGGTCGGGAAGATCCCCTGGAGGATGGCATGGCAACCCACTCCAGTATTCTTGCCTGGAGAATCCCATGGACAGAGGAGACTGGCAGACTACAGTCCACAGGGTCGCAAAGAGTCAGACACAATTTAAGTGACTTGGCACGCATGCACACAAACCCACACTCAAGGTCTAAGAACTGAATAGCCCCTTTTGGGAGAAATGTAAGGAAGAAGTGTTATTTTTTACCTATCCTATTTTTTCCCCTGATACTTTGTCCTCTGAGAAGAGTATATACCACACAGGAAATAACTAAAGCTTGTGTTAGAAAAGAACGGGAGAAGGCACTGGCAACCCACTCCAGTACTCTTGCCTGGAAAATCCCATGGACGGAGGAGCCTGCTGGGCTACAGTCCATGAGGTCGTGAAGAGTCAGACACGACAGAGTGAATTCACTTTCACTTTTCACTTTCATGTATTGGAGAAGGAAATGGCAACCCACTCCAGTGTTCTTGCCTGGAGAATCCCAGGGACGGGGGAGCCTGGTGGGCTGCTGTCTATGTGGTCGCACAGTCGGACATGACTGAAGTGAGTTAGCAGCAGCAGCAGAAAAGAACACTGATTTTTCACTTCACTGTCCATGGGTGAAAGAGGTGGGAAAAGAAAAAGAGTCTATCTACTTTGGATTTCTGGGTAATAAAACTAGTGAATGGGTTTCATTAGAGGCAGTAAAACTAGCTCTGGAACCTAAACCTAGAGTGTAGGTTCCAGGGCTAGAATACCTATGAAATCTTGAGCATATAACCAAACCTCTCCATGCTTCAATATCTTTTTCTGTAAAATAAGGATAAATGGAATATTTATTATATGCAGTTGCTAAGAAAAAAGGAGAGACAATCATTTAGCACAGTGCCTGGCATACAGAGAACATCAGTCAATGACACACATTATCATTATTTAATATCTGAATTTTACTATTATATTGTCCATTCCATGGAAAATCATAAGACTGGACAGCAACTTTGGAGACTATGGATGAGATAAAAGGAAAATCCTGTAACTACTGCAACTTAAGTATGGTAGATTTCCAGTCTAAAAAAGAAAATAAATCTTCTAAAATGTGCCCAAGTGGTCAGAAAGGCCCCAAATATTCAAAATTCTAGGATAACAGGTATTAGGAAACTGAATCATTATACAGTCATAAAAATGACATTTGGCCACATATAACATTTAAAGGTCTACTATTCCAATTTAGTATTGGAACCATAATGGTAAAGAACCTGCCTGCCAATGTAGAAGACATAAGAGACATGGGTTCGATCCCTGGGCAGGGATGATCCTCTGGAGAAGGGCATGGCAACCCACTCCTGTATTCTTGCCTGGAGAATCCCATGGACAGAGGAGCCTGGTGGGCTCCAGTCCATGGAGTTGCAAACAGACACGACTGAAGTGACTCAGCATGCACGCATGCTGCTGCTGCTGCTGCTAAGTCGCTTCAGTCGTGTCCGACTCTGTGCGACCCCATAGACGGCAGCCCAACAGGCTCCCCCGTCCCTGGGATTCTCCAGGCAAGAACACTGGAGTGGGTTGCCATTTCCTTCTCCATTGTGTGAAAGCGAAAAGTGCAAGTGAAGTCGCTCACTCGCGACCGACTCCTAGCGACCCCATGGACTGCAGCCTACCAGGCTCCTCCATCCATGGGATTTTCTAGGCAAGAGTACTGGAGTGGCTTGCTATTGCCTTCTCCGCAGCATGCACGCATAAGCACATATTATTCATTCTTCTCTGAATACATATCTAGATTGAGTATGAAAATATTATTCAAAGGTACTAATTTATATAAAACAAGATCAGAAGAGAGATCTCAGAAATCTCAGAACCGCATATCTACTTGGAAGACAACAGCGCTCTTACCAATGCTGTAGATACCTGTAGAAGCAGAACGGTACTGCCACCTAGTGAAATTTTAGTAAACTACCTTTGAAAGAAGGCAACAATAAAACGGCACTTGCTTTGAAAAGGACTGTTATCTTTTTGCTATCAAAATACATATATATATATCTACACATATGCACATATATGTTATTAAATAAGTAAATATTTTAGAAGAATCTTTTTCTCCCATTGGAAAATATTATACCAATTTTCTATATTTTTCATGGTTACATGTCAAATAATATTTAACATTCTGAAGTCTACAGGCAATCTGGGTAACACTACTGTCATTTTTGTTGTAATTTAATATGAAATTCATAAACACAGGAAGTGTAGATTTCCAAGGGGATGGAAAATATGTCTATTTGATTCACTTTTTATAGTACCCAGAATAGGGCTAAAGGCAAGAGCATTATTTAAATTATTTTTTAATTGAAGGATAATTGCTTTACAGAATTTTGTTGTTTTCTGACAAACCTTAACATGAATCAGCCATAGATATACATACATAAACAATTTTGATGTGAAAGGGGTAGCAGTTGGCTTTGAGAAGTAAATGATACTATTCCACTTGGATACATCTGGGAAAGTCAATGAGTGATAACAAGTAGTATCACTCTCTTTGTGTTGCTAGGAGCTTATAGTATTTCCACAGTCATGTCTATCAAATTACATTTAAGCATACAACCTTCAAAAGGCAATCAATACATATTTGCTCAGTGAAACAAATAGTGTATATCAATGTTTCTCAAAATGAAAAGATTACATGAAAAAGAAATTTACAGGTAAAATGACTGGTGTGTTGATAACAAAGAAACAGCAGTATGATTACTTTATGGTAGCCTAGAGTACTCAATGGCATCCTGTGTCTGTGTGCATAAGTTTTGATAAATTGAACTTTTTATAATAAATTTGTATATACTTTATGGTAGTAAATGATAAAACAGACAAGTGTCTACATGTTTTATGCATTCATGATATACATTTTCTTATTTTTTTCATATTTCTCAACTACACAGTTCATCTGCACTATTTAAATTGTCTTAAAATCTTCAGAAATTTTTCCAGTGTATTTATTGAAAAAAATCCACATGTAAATGGACCTATGCCATTCATGAGTCAACTGGAGTAGCTAACTTTAGTGAAAGCTTGCATTGCCAGGCAATATTCTAAGCCCTTTATGGGTATTATCTTCATAACAACTCTATGAGGTACCTACTCATATTACTCACATCTTGCCAAGAAGAAAGTACTTCTGAGAGAGATAATACAACTTGCCTAGACCACAAAGACTTAAGGAGTTGTACTAGGATTTAAATCACACTTGAATTTAACTTCATATAACACTGTGCTGAAAACTTAGCAAAGTATTTCATCTTTCCTTTTCCCTTCGCAACGCGTTTCAGGCAAGACACTGCACTTAGAACTTCGCAATTAGATTTCCAACTGCAAGATTTTTGTTGACTGCATTATTTACAAGTTGTTCTTCATTTAAGAAGAAATTCAGTTCAGTTCAGTCACTCAGTCGTGTCCGACTCTTTGCGACCCCATGAATTGCAGCACGCCAGGCCTCCCTGTCCATCACCATCTCCTGGAGGTCACTCAGACTCACGTCCATTGAGTCCGTGATGCCATCCAGCCATCTCATCCTCGGTCGTCCCCTTCTCCTCCTGCCCCCAATCCCTCCCAGCATCAGAGTCTTTTCCAATGAGTCAACTCTTCGCATGAGGTGGCCAAAGTACTGGAGTTTCAGCCTAATAAAATGGGAAAGACTAGAGATCTCTTCAAGAAAATTAGAGATACCAAGGGAACATTTCATGCAAAGATGGGCTCGATAAAGGACAGAAATGGTATGGACCTAACAGAAGAAGAAGAAATTAAGAAGAGGTGACAAAAATACATAGAACTATACAGAAAAGATCTTCATGATCCAGATCATCAAAATGATGTGGTCACTCATCCAGAGGCAGGCATCCTGGAATGCAAAGTCAAGTGGGCTTTAGGAAGCATCACTACAAACAAAGCTAGTGGAGGTGATGGAATTCCAGTTGAGCTATTTCAAATCCTAAAAGATGATGCTGTGAAAGTGCTGCACTCAATATGCCAGCAAATGTGGAAAACTCAGCAGTGGCCAAAGGGCTGGAAAAGGTCAGTTTTCATTCCAATCCCAAAGAAAGGCAATGCCAAAGAATGCTCAAACTACCACACAATTGCACTCATCTCAGACGCTAGCAAAATAATGCTCAAAATTCTCCAAGCCATGCTTCAGCAGTATGTGAACCGTGAACTTCCAGATGTTCAAGCTGGGTTTAGAAAAGGCAGAGGAACCAGAGATCAAATTGCCAACATCCGTTAGATCATCGTAAAAGTGAGAGAGCTACAGAAAAACATCTACTTTTGCTTTACTGACTATGCCAAAGCCTTTAATTGTGTGGATGACAACAAACTGTAGAAAATTCTTAAAGAGATAGGAATACCAGACTATCTGACCTGCCTCCTGAGAAATCTGTATGCAGGACAGGAAGTAACAGACTGGTTCCAAATCGGGAAAAGAGTACATCAAGGCTGTATATTGTCACCCTACTAATTTAACTTATAAGCAGAGTACATCATGAGAAACACTGGGCTGGATGAAGCACAAACTGGAATCAAGATTGCTGGGACAAATATCAATAACCTCATATACGCAGATGACACCACCCTTATGGCAGAAAGTGAAGAAACAAAAAGCCTCTTGATGAAAGTGAAAGAGGAGAGTGAAAAAGTTGGCTTAAAGCTCAATATTCAGAAAACTATGATCATGGCATCTGGTCCCATCACTTCATGGCAAATAGATGGGAAAACAGTGGAAATAGTGACTGACTTAATTTTTGGGGGGCTCCAAAATCACTGCAGATGGTGATTGTAGCCATGAAATTAAAAGACACTTACTCCTTGGAAGAAAAGTTATGATCAATATAGACAGCGTATTAAAAAGTAGCGACATTACTTTGCCAACAAAGGTCCGTCTAGTCAAAGCTATGGTTTATCCAATAGTCATGTATGGATGTGAGAGTTGGACTGTGAAGAAGGCTGAGCGCCGAAGAATTGATGCTTTTGAACTGTGGTGTTGGAGAAGACTTGAGAGTCCCTTGGACAGCAGGGAGATCCAACCAGTCCATCCTAAAGGAAACCAGTCCTGAACATTCATTGGAAGGATTGGTGCTGAAGCTGAAACTGTAGTACTTTGGCCACTTGATGCGAAGAACTGACTCATTGGAAAAGCCCCTGATGCTGGGAAAGACTGAAGGAGGGAGGAGACAGGGACGACAGAGGATGAGATGATTGGATGGCATCAGCAACTCAATGGACTTGAGTTTGAGCAAGCTACAGGAGTTGGTGATGGACAGGGAAGGCTGGCGTGCTTCAGTGCATGGGGTTTCAAAGATTCGGACCTTACTGAGAGACTGAACTGAACTGAGGAGCGACTCTTGCTCATTCTTACCTCTTTTCTTCCTGTTTCAATGGAAGAAAGGCCTTTCCTATCAGGGATGTGAAAGCCTATCTTTCAACACACTTTGGCATCCATACCCTCACACTTTCTCAAAGATCATATACAGTTAATTATGGTTTCCATATCTGAAATCTTTCCCTCTTTACTAAATCCTTTCTCTAGGCATTAAAATATAACTCTAGCATTCTCATCCTAGTAATAATAACAGAAATTAAGAATTGACATTTACTTCACATGGTCTCCAAATGTTTCCCTCACTCCCCTCCCCACCCTCTCTTCTCACCTCCTAGTTACCAATCCTTCTCTCAAGAGTTTCCAATCACCAGCATTTTTACTTCCTCATTTCCATTCACTCCTCTATTCACTCTGGTCTGACACCACACCCGTCTAACACCAATCTGACGCTACACCAGTCCATTAATGACGCTAACCAAATAACCTCCGTATCATTATGTCCGGTGGGCACTCGTTGACCTTCACCTTATTTTTCCTCTAAGTAGCTCCTGCCCACTTGGAATCCTCTTTTTTTCTTGGCTTTGGTGACAATGCTTGCCTGCCTTGCTCTCTCCTAGCAGTCCATTCTCAATTGTCTCTGTAGACTCTTCGTTTCCTATTCTGCCTTTAAATCTCCTCATTTTTTTCTCAGGACTCTGTCCTAGAAACCTCTTTTGTCTTAATCTCTACTCTTTCCCTCAGTGGTTTCATACACTTCCATGGATTCTAGTATCATTGTGGAAGAAAATATTGCCTGCCATATGGGTAAACCAAGGATACCGTGGCCATCGAGCCAGCAGCCGCTACAGCTGCCTTCAACTGTGCACCTGGAAAGGAATCAGGGTGGAGAAGAGGGTACTGGCCCTAGGTGGTTAAGGTGCATATCAAAGGAGTGATTTCAATGAGTGCAGACTCTTGGATCTTTCCTGCAGAGAAAAACAATAAATTCATGAACTTGAGTGTCTGACTCTCTTTAATTGTAATCTTTGGATGTTCCAACTATCTGGGTTTTGTTGCAAAACTCTTATATATCTGGTTCCTCCCTTACCTGTCTGGATCAGTACCTCAGAGCTGTCTAAGAGGCTGTCTTTGGGGCTCACATCTTCAGCTTTGTCCCATCAAGTAAAACAGAATTCTCAACTTTTAAGTTGTGCATATTTTTCAGTTGACATCATCTATGTGAAAATTACTCCACATTCATGTTTAGCTGAGACCTATTTCAGATGAGCAAATTGAGACTATGTGAAAGTGAAAGTGAAAGGCACTCAGTCATGTCTGACTCTTTGAGACCCCATGGACTATACAGCCCATGGGATTCTCTAGGTCAAAATACTGGAGTGGGTAGCCGTTCCCTTCTCCAGGAGATCTTCCCAACCCAGGGATCAAACCCAGGTCTGCCACATTGCAGGTGGATTCTTTACCAGCTGAGCCACCAGGGAAGCCCAAGAATACTGGAGTGGGTAGTCCATCCCTTCTCCAGTGGATCTTCCCAATCCAGGAATTGAACCACGGTCTCCTGCATTGCAGGCAGATTCTTTAGTAGCTGAGTTGCCAGGGAAAATGAGACTACGTAATACCAATGAAAAGCTTACCTGTAAATCTGCAATTGTCCTCCCAAAAGCTTTTCTTTGTTTAACGTAGTCCCTGGTTTCCTCAAACATGAATTCACTGGCTGAAACTGCTATCTCAGAAATTATCAGCCTTTCCTATAATCCCCAAATTAGATAATTACTCTAATTACACAAGTGATTTTCATATGATTTAAATGACAATAAATCACAAAAATAATCTTTATAAAACTCCTAAAGATTAACTTATTTACCTCTTTATAAGAACAGACTCTCACTGAGATTTATAAGACTATTTTGATCATCTATAATAAGTCTCTTAAAAAATCTTTTATCTTTATGTATGACAATCTTTATACAGATATATATATACGTAATTCATTTCCCTCTTCTCTTTACTTACTTATGAGAAAAGAAATTCCAAAGCTGTTCGAGTATTATTTAAAAAAAAAGAATTTGGCAAATATTTTGGCTATTTCCTTACAGAGGGCTAAAAATTCTTGACTTGCAGGTAAGATACTAAAATCATTCCAAGAAGGAATCATAGGACTGAAAATCTTATTTTCCTGACTCACTTATAAGCTTTAGTTGGATATCCTTGAGTTCTC
>SJYT01068900.1:154969-166004 GCA_006410635.1 Cephalophus harveyi
AGACTCTTGAGAGTCCCTTGGACTGCAAGGAGATCCAACCAGTCCATTCTGAAGGAGATCAGCCCTGGGATTTCTTTGGAAGGAATGATGCTAAAGCTGAAACTCCAGTACTTTGGCCACCTCATGTGAAGAGTTGACTCATTGGAAAAGACTCTGATGCTGGGAGGGATTGGGGGCAGGAGGAGAAGGGGACGACCGAGGATGAGATGGCTGGATGGCATCACTGACTCGATGGATGTGAGTCCGAGTGAACTCCGAGAGATGGTAACGAACAGGGAGGCCTGGCGTGCTGCGATTCATGGGGTTGCAAAGAGTCGGACATGACTGAGCGACTGAACTGAACTGAACTGAACAGCATCACAACATTCAAGCTTATGATTTTGCAAAAGCAAAGGTCTTAGTTGAAAACAAATAAGAAAATTTTTGGTCTTCCCTGGCGGTCCAGTGGTTAAGTCTCTGCTTCCAATGCAGGCGGTATTGGTTTGATCCTTGGTTGGGGAACTAAGACCCCATATGTCACGTGGTGCAGCAAAAAAGTTTTTAAAAACAAAAAAAGAAACACTGAAAAAAAAACCTAATAAAAAATCTTTAAACGTTGAAAGACATTTTAGTTGTTCAGTAGTCTTTGAAACTTTTGGAAAGATAGCCTTAGTGCAGACAATGAATACCTTTTCTTCACTTAACACTCAGTCATCAATAAATCTTTGACGTGAAAGTGAAGTCGCTCAGTCGTGCCCGACTCTTTGCAACCCTGTGGACGGTAGCCTACCAGGCTCCTCCATCCATAGGAGTCTCCAGGCAAGAGTACTGAAGTGGGTTGCCGTTTCTGGGTGTATACTAGACACAGGTTTGCTGCTGCTAAGTTGCTTCAGTCGTGTCTGACTCTGTGCGACTCCATAGATGGCAGCCCACCAGGCTCCCCCGTCCCTGGGATCCTCCAGGCAAGAACACTGGAGTGGGTTGCCATTTCCTTCTCCAATGCATGAAAGTGAAAAGTGAAAGTGAAGTCATTCAGTCGTGTCCGACTCTGCGACCCCATGGACTGCAGCCTACCAGACTCTTCCATCCATGGGATTTTCCAGGCAAAGTACTGGAGTGAGGTGCCATTTAGGTAAACAAAAACCTCTGCCATCAGTGGTGTGAGACTCTAAAAAGATACGTTTACTTCTGAGCCTATCTATAATCTGAATCGCGGGTGCTCTCCAATTGTATCAGTGGATTGACGTGATGCTCAGAAAGGTTGAAGGGCTTTTAAATTGTATTAAAAATACTTTCTCTCTTAAGATCTTTTGAAACTCTTCTTGATATTTATAAGAAGTCTTTCCCCTCATTTTTCATCAACATCAAATTCATTAACTATTGTTTGTCCCCTATTTGGACAATGTAAGCCTCACCTTCTCTTTTTCTGGTTTGAAAAAGGCTGCCTGGAAGCTAAAACAACATTTTCCATATTAGTGAGAGAACAAGCAAACAGAACAAAGAAGAGGAATATATCCCAGGTAATATGAGTGCTGTACAATTCTTACTGTCTCCAAAACAAATCAGCTCAGTTCCTGTGCCAGCTCAAGTAAATAATTCCTATGTGAATCAGAGATCTGAGAAGACTCAGTGATGAGTAGTCTTTAAGGCTTTGTTACCCACAGCACGACTCCAGAGAGGAGAAGCTATTCTTTACAAACCTTGCTTCCACTGAGAATCCAGTCACTTCCATCCTTTGTGGCATTTGTTTTTATTCCTTGCAAATCACTATAATTGAAAGAATTGATNACAACTGTATTACCCTAAACACAGTAACTATATTCATTTTAGCAAATGACCTTTGCCATAAGGATATATGTATTTCTAATACAGCTGTATTAGAACTGGACATGGAACAACAGACTGGTTCCAAATTGGGAAAGGAGTACATCAAGGCTATATACTGTCACCCTGCTTATTTAACTTATATGCAGAGTACATCATGAGAAATGCTGGAATGGATGAAGCACAAGCTGGAATCAAGACTGCTGGGAGAAATATAAATAACCTCAGATATGCAGATAACAACTACACTTATGGCAGACAGCAAAGAAAAATTAAAGACCCTCTTGATGAAAGTGAAAGAGGAGAGTGAAAAAGTTGGCTTAAAGCTCAACATACAGAAAACTAAGATCATGGCATAAGGGTCCAACACTTCATGGAAAATAGATTGTGAAACAGTGGAAACAGTGACTGACGAGATGGCTGGATGGCATCACTGACTCGATGGACATGAGTCTGAGTGAACTCCAAGAGATGGTGATGGACAGGGAGGCCTGGCGTGCTGCGATTCATGGGGTCGCAAAGAGTCAGACATGACTGAGGGACTGAACTGAACTGAACTGAAAGCCGTAGGGCTACGTGACTAGTGCCCATTCTTCAGTGAAACTGCATATCATTGGCATAATTACTCACCAGTTGCAGGTTACATAACAAAGTCTTGATAATAATGAACAGGTGCTTGGTCTGGTACACAGTCACCTCTTTCACATTCCCATTTTCTGACTTGCTGATGTATAAGAGCCCAACTGAGTGTTCAATATTGATCTCATACTTTATGAGATCTTATGTCTAATAATTGGTTGCAATATTTTGGGGTTTTTTGCATATAGGTAATCTTTATCTGCTAACAATAACTTTTGTACTTCCTATTCAATCTTTAGAACTTTTATTTCTTCTTCTAATTTTAATTTAATATAATGGAATTTAATTTTAGATAGAAATAATATTAGAAAGGAAATTAATGAAATACTTGTGAGGTTTTGACATTTATTGTAATAGTTGCTGCAGATTATATTGTATACACCCCTTTATTGGGTTTAAGATTTCTGGGTTATTAAAAGGTTTTTATCATGATTAAAATTGGATTCTATCAAATGACCTTTTTATTCTTTATCATTTTTTTACATTAATCCACTTTGTCTCATCTTGAATAGGTACATGACTTTCCACTGGTTCAGTCTTATCTAACGTATTTATTATATTTCTACTTCCAAAGTCCCCAGGCTCTTAAGTATTAAGTTTGTCTTCTACAAACAGCTTATAGCTGAATTTAAGTGTATTTTTTAAGAGTTTATTATTATTGTTTTAATGGTTTTAATCCAACCAGATAATTTCTGTCTTTCAATTGGCAAGTTTAATTCCCTTACATTTATTTCATAGGATGTCTTTCACATATTTGCGTCTTCTTTCCATCAGTTCAAAATATTTTGTCTACTGCTTGTTCAAACCACTTGTTCATATATAGGACGACTACTGTTTCTGTACACTATTTTTTTCCTGCTACCTTACTAAACTGTTGTATAGTTACTTTACTTAATTTCTTAGGTGTTCAGAGATAGAACACTATCTACAATTATTTTTCTCTTTTCAATTTTTACATATATATTTTCTTTTGACTCCAGTAAAATATTAAATACTACAGCAATAACGGGCAACCTGGCCTTATTCTAACTTATAGCCATTCTTGTGGCTGCATATTTGAAACCTAACCCAAGTGAGGTCAGGCCAATAGTTATGAATCTTTAGGAGAATACTTTTCCCTATATTCAGAGCCAAAGTTGAGATGCATAAGTTTCCTGATCACTTACCTGCTTGGGCTTTTGAGCAAATTTTTTTTCCTTTCTTTTAAATTGAGATAATAATTACCTTTTAATATTATATTAGTTTCAGGTGTACAACATAAGGATTTGCTGCATGTATATATTGCAAAATGATCACCACGATAAGTTAACATCCACCACCACACATAATTACAAGTTCTTTTTTCTTGAGATAACTTCTAAGACCTACTCTTTTAACAACAGCAGAATTTTTCTTTGTCTTTTCACTTAGATTGTAGCCCTTTAAGGTTTCCAGTTTAATGTAGGATCTTAGTTTCTGTCCACACCTTTTGGATAATCACTTAAACTCAAGGTCGGGGAAGTTCTAAATTGTCAAGGTCAGGGAAGTTCCCTACCTGCTTCCAAAGGCAATGGAATTTCCAACGCCCACTTCCTGTTTTTTTTTTTTTCTCATTTTCTTTTTCTTTTTTGGCTGCACCTGATCCTAGCTGTGGCATGTGGGATCTAATTCCCTGACCAAGGATCCACCCTGGGCCCCCTGCTTTAGGAGCGTGGAGTCAGCCACTGGATCACCAGGGAAGTCCCATATTTCCTTTCATTTTTGACAGCTGGGTTTTCATTGACTCTTCTGTAAACTCAAGTATAATTTTTAACTTAACTTCAAAAATGTAATACATTGCTATAGTATTAGAAATTTAAGTAAGATGTGAAAATTCTCTCTCACTCATGTTCACCATCCATTCAGTTTTCAATACTACCTTCCCCTCAGAAAAACCCACAGGTAAGAACTATTGCTTCTTGTATATCTTGTCAGATTTTCTTCATACCTGCACAATCAAATACAAAATATATTCTACTTATCTCCCTTTGTTATTCAAAAGGTAGCACACCACAGACATTATCCTATACCTTCCCTTTTTTTCACTTAACAAATATATCTTAGAGATCTTTTCATATTGTACATAGAGTATGTCCTCATTTTTATACACCCATGCCATATTGTATGACTGAATATAACTTAGCTACTCAATTCCATATATGTGTGATATTTACATTTTCTTTTACTACAAACTATGTTACAAAGAGGACTTCCCCGGTGGCTCAGACAGTAAAAGCATCTACCTACAATGTGGGAGACCTGGGTTCGATCCCCGGGTTGGGAAGATCCCCTGGAGAAGGAAATGGCAACCCACTCCAGTGCTGAAAAATCCCATGGACAGAGGAGCAAAGAATAATTTATATATTGTTCACTTACCAGGTATGCAAGCATAGCTATAGGATAAATTCCCTCAAATTGCATTAGTGGTCAAAGGGTATAGGCACTTGTGTGATTTTGATAGTTATTATTAAATTTTATTTTTTAAAGGTTGTAACAATTTGCACTTCTCATCAACAATGTATAATCTTAGTGGTACTTCCTTTTACTTACCAAAAGTCCATGGTGGAAAATTAACAGGAATAATTAGCTCTGAGTTTGGGCTCCTTCAGATTCCAGCACTCCCTACCAGTTTACATGTTGTTCTTCAATTGCTAAATCATGTCAACTCTTTGCGACCCCATGGACAGCATGCCAGGCTTCCCTATTCTCCACTGTCTCCCAGAGTTTCCTCAAATTCATGTCCATTGAGTTGGTGATGCTATCTAACCAGCTCATCATCTACTGCCCTCTTCTCCTTTTGCCTTCAATCTTTCCCAGCATCAGGATCTTTTATCAGAGTATTGATTCTATGGTGAATCTCTATTGATCAAGGTGTTTTTCGAATCAGAACATCTCTACCACATGATCAGCAAGAGAAGTGGTGATTGATATTAGCTTTCTAAAAATAGATGCCTTTAGTTATGAATAGTTCTTTACATTTTACAGTGAAAATTGAGCAGTTTCTTGCATGACAAGTTTTCCTCTCTCCAACAGCTTCAATTAAAAGATGCTCACTCCTTGAAAATGTTAGGTGGTTAGAGTAGGAAAAAGGAGTCCAAAATGGTGGTGGCTGAAAGGCAAAGAAAGGGAAAAGGCCATGAAAATGGAACAAAAGAAAACCTGCAGACCCGAGTGAGAACTTCAAGTGAAACAAACGCTCCCCTTTCTTGGCTAGCCCAATTTGCATAGGGCAGGTTCAGCGGGGAAGAGACCAATGTATAAAAGGAGGAAGTCTCTAGAAGGATTGAGGCCTCTCCTTTGAGGTCGGCCTGCCTTCACCCCTCGAAGGTGTACAACTGTTGCTGCTGCCACTAAGTCACTTCAGTCGTGTTCGACTCTGTACAACACCATAGATGGCAGCCCAACAGGCTCCCCCGTCCCTGGGATTCTCCAGGCAAGAACACTGGAATGGGTTGCCATTTCCTTCTCCAATGCATGAAAGTGAAAAATGAAAGTGAAGTCGCTCAGTTGTGTCCGACTCTTAGTTACCCCATGGACTGCAGCCTACCAGGCTCCATTGTCCATGGGATTTTCCAGGCAAGAGTACCGGAGCGGGGTGCCATCGCCTTCTCTGGACAAGAAGCCTAGTGTGCTGGAAACCAGGACAACAAAAACAAACTTGGCAGAAGGCTCACACGGCTCAGTCTCAGATTCCAGAAGACCTCCAGTTACGATAGGAGGTCCTCACCCCTATGGTTGGAAGGATATATGGCTAACAAAATCTTAATTCCTTTACAATTTTTCATTTCTTGTTTCCCTGAAACCCCTGTGAGCAGGCAAGCGGCAGTGGGTGCAACTGAGGGACTCTGGCAGGGGCTACTCTCCAGTGTGTCCCGAAGGCTCCACTATCTGTTGTGCCCTATTAACTGTTGCCCAAGTGGGTGAGGGTTCCTCTGTCCTTAATCTTCTTTGTGCCAAGGATCAGGCCAATGAAAACTGTGAGCACAAGTCAGGTATTTAGCAGATTTTCTGGCAGGTTATGAAGGGGATTCCTTGGCAGGTTTTTCCCACTGCTTTTTCCTCCCGTCCTTTAGCTCCTCTCCCATCTATGCCACTGCTTACAAATTGTTGGGCAGGTCCTCATCTTTCCATTCTGGACATTGTGTTTGAAACTGTTTACCTAAAATTGGGACTCAAACCCACATGGCAGGGGCTCTGTACTATGCTTAGTCACTCAGTTGTATCCGACTGGGACTTGAGCCCAGCCAAAACCCATGGTGCTGGTTTCAGGACCTAATGAAGCTCAGTGCCGGGGTCCAGCCTCAGCAGAGTCCAGAGATATCCTCAGGAAGGACATTGTCAGCAAATGAAGAAAGATAGAGATAGAGATAAGGAAAGAATGACACGCGGTGACCAAGCTTCTTCAGTGAGCAAGGCCCGTTTATTTTCCTCGGGGCTTTTATACCCTGAGTTATACATACAGTAAGGTGAAAAATGCAGAGTCAACTCAACATTCCATCAGTAATAACTTTTATCGATATCAGGTTCCTTCTTGTAAGAGTCTTATTTTTTGTACATCATCTTCTGTCCCAGAGGCCTGTTGATATTCCATGACCTCTTTTTTGATAAATGTTGGTCAGCCAGAACAATAATCTTCCCTTAAAGTGTTTCTTCTTAAATTCTTAGCCTGCGTCACCCTTAAAGTATAGAGTTACATTTTTGTGGAGCAAAGATTCAACGGGTTACAGCAAAGAAAGAACTTATTAACTCAAAGTCTAATGTTGCTAATGCTAAGGCTATTACTTGTTTCTTCTACATCCTGACTATATGCACTCCCAGGAACACAATGGATAAGGGATGTGAGGACTTGGCAGCAAGCATAAGGCTCAACAATGTTACAAGAGTCTGGATAAACCTGCCAAGTAAGCTAGAATGCTAACAGGGGGTTTGAAACACTCCTTTTCTGCCCAGGAGATTTATCAGCTAGAGCCATAAGTTAACTCTTTGGTCAGGGACAGCCCCCTGTGAATGTCAGAAGAGTTGATGAAACTCATGAAAAAACAGATTCTGGTTTGGGGGTAGATGCTCAAGCAAGTCCAGGGGGTCCCTTGAGTCCTGATCTCACCTTTGCCCGTCAGGCCTCTTCCTCATGACCTTTGCCATGGGTGGGATTCTCCATGCTGGCTCCCAGCGGCTCAGGTTCTTGATGTCTTCTTGCAGAACAAATTCAGTGAGAGACACATCAATACATAAGAGGTAGATTTGTTTGGATTCAGAGAGAAGCACACTCCACAGAGTCTGTGCCATTGCCAAGGGTGTATGCAGTGGCCATGAAATGTGGTGTGGTTAGCTTTTGTGAGCTGAGTAATTTCATATACTAATGAATTGGAGGATCATTCCAACAATTGGGGAACCACCCACCACTTGGTCTTTTGATAGTGCCTTAGAACAGTCATGGTGCCTCTTGGTGTGTCACTTAGCTTGCAGATTGAGAATCAAGGTTTAGTTGAATTTGACTTGTCTTCCATCTTGGACCCATTTGATTTTAACTGGTTTATATTATGCTCCTGGGTTATGTCATTCTTTCAAAGGTTGTGCCTTGCCCTCTTCCCTCCTGTTTCATGCTCTTTTCCTGAGCCCCGTCTGGGTTCACAATGTTGCCTCTACAATCTTCTGAAGGGACAACCAGAAAATAGCTAGCCCTTGGGAGGGAAATACTGTATAATATTCAATCCCTCTAGAGATTCAGGCCTTCATCTTCCATGTTCCCTACAACATGTGTGTCAACAGCACCTCTCAGTGGACAGGTGGGGGCAGGTGACAGGCACACAATGCCTGCTAGGAGTCCACCTGTTGGTGGCATCCCTTCAAGGGCAATTGGGCTTCCAGGGATAATGTTTGCCACGTTGGGTGTTAGCCCTGAAGGCTTTTTGGGCCCAAACCCTTACCACCCTTCTCCTAAAGTTACAAGCACACTCCTGGATCAAATCTCCACTCCACTTTTATGGAACATCTGGTCTGTTGCCTCTTATTGATTTGTTCTTAAGCCACTTACTAACTCCTGCAACCAGGACCATGCCCCTTGTAGGCAACATTGCTCCACCCTACTTAGTATTAAAATATTCTTAATGCCCCTAACAGGCCCAGAAAACCCACTCTTTTGTCATTACTTCTGTTATTACCCAAAGTGGGTCTATGACAATGAAATGTTTACCATTGGAAACACCCTAACCTGCTCTTATGGAGGACTAGGGGAGGAAATCAATGACTTGCATTCCTCAGAGCAGTAAGAGGATAAGGTTTATGGCTGCTTCACCAGGTCCCCAGTCTTAGGGCACAGGCTTGGATTGCTTTACATCATGCTATCTAGTCCCATCCATGGTGAACAGACCAGCAATGAGTTAAGATTACAACCCCTTATTCCTACCCAGCACTGGTCATGCTGGAGAATTTGGGGATGCCCAACTCCAGTATGGGATTCCAAAGAGGTTGACCTGCCTCAGCCTGCCAATGGATCTGGTCCTAGAAAGTTTGTCATGCCTCAACTGCCCTGGGATCTGCCAGTCCAGAGGTTCCAAGAGGTTGACATGCCTTGACCTGCCCAGGGACCCAATTCTCAGGAGGCCTACATGCTTTGCCCTGCCCAGGGATTCGATCTCCAGGAAGCTGTCATGCCTCAGCCTCCCTGGGGACCTGCACCCTGACCCAAGGATGCCTGGTTCTCAGATTAAAATAGTACTGGGTAGGATAAGTTTCAGAACAACTCATCCCTAAGGAGGTCCACCCATGGAAATAGGAGGGGGCCTATTAGTGGTGGGACTGTGCCCAGTCTCAGCAGTAGCTCAGGAGCCCAAAGAGAACCCCATTGCCTTTCTGGAAAGGCTAAAAGAGGCCCTCTAAAGTTTACCAATCTGGACTTAGACTCTTACGAGGGACAGGTGATTTTAAAGAACAAATTCCTCTCCCAATGTGCATCAGACATCAGGATAAAGTTACAACAGCTACAGTATTAGGAACCTGCTGCCTCTTTAGATGAGATTGTCCAGATAGTCACCAATATCTTTTATAACAGAGAACAGGAGAGGGAGGCCAAGGCCCAGGAAAGGGAGAGAAGCAAAGAGACAAGCTATGTCCATATGCTGGCTGCCCTCCAGGGAAGCCATATTGCACACAGAAAGTCCTTGAAGGACAAATGCCTAATCTGTAGATAGGCTGGACAATGGGCAAACAAGTGCCCAAACTGTAACAAGCCTCCTAAAATGGCTGGCTAAAAATGCCATCAACACTGCTCAACACTCTACCCTTAGGATCCAAGAGCCTCAAGATCAAGTGCCAAGCGTTCCCTCACAATTGTTCAATAGTACTGAAACAACCCACTCCAGCCAGCCTGCCTGTCACAGATAACCATCATGGGGCGTGAGCCAAGAGTGCAACTGGATGTGGCAGGTAGGTTTGAGAATTTCTTGGTTCACACAGGAGCTACCTACTCTGTCCTGACCTCCTACTCCAGAGCCTTCTCCTCCAAAACCTGCACCATTTCAGGTGTTACAGGAAAAACAATTACAAAATCTGAGCACTTCTTTGTTGCTGGGATGGACAAATATTTTCCCACCAGTTTCTGGTGGTCACTGAGTATCTTACTCCCTTATTGGAAAGAGATCTGTTGTAATCTTGTAGCTATTGCAGTCCTGATAGAAGATGTTTTAAAACTCTCTCTTGGGGGCAAACTATTTTTACCAGCCACCAAGTGAAACAACTTCTGAATGGGAGAGGTCACTTATGGATGTCTGACCATAGGATCCTCAGATATCAAGTAGTGCTGATGCAAAATCCAGGCCAGACTATATCCCCTTGTGAGGCTCTTAACCCAACTACCCTCCTGCCTACCCCCAAGGGCTCTCTCCCCTTTCATTCTTGCCTAGAAACTTTGGACCACTGGACAAAACCCCAAGAGGGATTGTCAGAAGATCCTCTGACCAATCCTGATGAAATCTGGCACACTGAACGAAGTAGCTTTGTCTTGAATGGAAAAAGAAGACATAGATATGCAGTAGTCTCCAATTTTGAGACCATAGAAGCTAAACCTTTTCCATCAGGTCAGTTCAGTTCAGTTCAGTCGCTCAGTCACGTCCGACTCTTTGCGACCCCATGAATTGCAGTACGCCAGGCCTCCCTGTCCATCACCATCTCCCAGAGTTCATTCAGACTCATGTCCATCGAGTTGGTGATGCAATCCAGCCATATCATCCTGTCATCCCCTTTTCCTCCTGCCCCCAATCCCTCCCAGCATCGGAATCTTTTCCAATGAGTCAAAACGGTTTTATGAAGACCTACACGACCTTTTAGAACTAACACCCAAAAAAGATGTCCTTTTCATTATAGGGGACTGGAATGCTAAAGTAGGAAGTCAAGAAACACCTGGAGTAACAGGCAAATTTGGCCTTGGAATGCGGAATGAAGCAGGGCAAAGACTAATAGAGTTTTGCCAAGAAAATGCACTGGTCATAGCAAACACCCTCTTCCAACAACACAAGAGAAGACTCTACACGTGGACATCACCAGATGGTCAACACCGAAATCAGATTGATTATATTCT